>JADRCD010230992.1:5407-24752 GCA_019843815.1 Montemys delectorum
TTTCTTTCTTTCTTTCTTTCTTTCTTTCTTTCTTTCTTTCTTTCTTTTTTGCAGTAGTAGGTATTAAAACTATGGCTCCATGCATACTAGCCAAGCATTATCCAGACTGTCCTTGAACTTACTTTGTAGCTCCAAAAGACCTTCAATTTGCAATCCCCCTGTCTAACCTTCTGGGATTATAGGCTTGTGTCACCAGGTCTGGCCTTCCATTTCTGTATTCTTGAGAAGCGTAGTGACAGGGAGCTATAGCTGGTCTGAAGAGTAGAGAAGTAAGCTTTGTAAACAAGTGTTAGCCTCTTAAAGTGTGTATCAATCCCCAGGGAATACTATTTGAATGCTGTGTTACTCTTCATTAGACAAGATGTAAGTGCTTGCGATTCACTATGATTCAGGAGTTAGGGACTCTTGTAAGGTTTCTCGCAAGTCTAAATCAGCAATAATTTAGGAGGACAGAGCCTGAAGAGACATGTGCTTAGGTCACAAGACATGAGAAATCAAGCTGGTACTGACCTAGAAGCTCCCTCCCTATTGCCTAGCCTTCACAGTGCCCGAGGATGCTGTGTTGGCTCTAGGGAAGAAAAGCCATCAACTGTCCTATCCAGCTGTGAACTCTGCAATCTACAATAAAGACCGGCCTGTCAAAGTATACCCACTGGTACAACAGTAGCATGGATATTATTAGGGCAACCAACTATTTTCTGTTTGGATTTAAACCTATTCAACAGTATGGAACTTACGCCTGGTGTTATCAATGAGGGCATAGAACCTACTACTATTATTTTGCTAAATGGATCCAGTAACAAAGTATTTTTATAAATATTTATCTCCATACTCATAGATTAGCTCAGCTTTTAAGCTCCATCAGAGACGTTTCTTTTTTCAGTAAATGCTGATTAATACCGATTTACAACTGGTTAAAATGCAGGGTATAAATGAGTGTGGTGTTGAGGTGTCAACTGAACATCTGTGTCACACCCCTTTTCTCCAAGGCTCATGGAACATCATGGAAGGAGGAAAAGAAGGTGCTTCATAGCCTCACCCAGAAGTTGATGTCTTAAAAGAAGAGCATGAAAATGTGACTATGAAGGGGACTTCCTTATAAACTGTCAGAAAGAGATGTCATCTGTCTGTTCTCACAATGTGCAGAGATTGTCAACATTAATCTTGTAAGAAGACTGGAAAAGGTCAGAGTATGACTGGCTGTTGACAAATTCAATGGAATTAAGATTAAAGGAAAAGCTATCTGGGTGGACCATAGGTCAAACTACCAGGCTCCCCGGAATCAGAAGATGTGGATGACGTGACTAGAGGCTCCAGAAGAAGGGCTGTGGGGCTAATACACTTCCATCAAGTCCTCCTGAAGTCTCTGAAGATGAAGATGTCAAACTCGAGAAAAGACAAAAAAGAGAAAAAGAAAAAGAGAAGACTGAACGCCAGGTCCAAGCAGAACTGCTGTCCTGCCCTTTGTCCTTCAGAAGCAAGACAGTAAAGGAAAAGGATGACCATGGCTAGAAGCAGCACAGCAGGAAGGACTCAGAGAGAGCACAGAAGTCTGAATGTAGAAAGGGGAAGAAGAGTCACCCAGACTCCCCAGATCTCAGGAGTTTCTGCCATGCTAGAGCAGAGGACCCTGGCTGAGAGACAAAGAAACCCACGCATGAGCACAAGTCCTCGAGCAGGAGGGAGGGAGAAAAAAAGAGCAGAGATAAGGACAGAGGGAGGAGCTCAGGTACTCAGTCCAGCAGGCATGGTGGGCAACCTGAAAGGCAGAGCTATAGAAGTAGAAATAGGAGTCCAGATAAGTCTCAGAGACATAAGAAGCATAGACTCACTCCAAAGCTGGAGTCTTCCCATGCCAGTGACTGTGGACATTACTGAAGCCTGTTCCAGATGCCCAGTTCTTTGGAAATGGGTTTTGTTACATAAATATATATATAAAAAAATGTTGGGAGGCTGGAGAGATGGCCCAGTGGTTAAGAACACCGACTGCTCTTCCAAAGGTCCTGAGTTCAAATCCCAGCAACCACATGGTGGCTTACAACCATCGGTAATGAGACCTGATGCCCTCCTCTGGAGTGTCTGAAGACAGCTACAGTGTACTTACATATAACAAATAAATCTTTTTTTTAAAAAATGTTGGAATGAGCAGAAGTTGGACAAGACTGTTGTAAAATAATGTTTTCTGGACATCCTAAGGCTGTGGTGCATGTGAACTCCCAGCAGCTGTACACACACACATATTTGACCTACACATTCTCATACCAGTCAAGAATCCAGCATGTTTCTTGGAAGAACTTACAAAGTCCTACTCCTACCTGAGGAGCTATTGTGAGTTGATGAATGCTGGGGAAGAGTTAGTTTTCTTTAGGGATGTGGCCTCTGGTGGGTTGTCCATCATCCAGTGAATGGTCCTATACACATGCATGTACAGGCCACACTAACTGAACTTAGTAGAGTAAAACAAGAGGAAGTTGGGAGGGAGAATTGGTGGAGATCTGGGAGGAGTTGAAGAGGTGAAGTGGTGGAATATGACCAACATATATTGTATACATATATGAAATTATCAAAGAATAAATAAAAACATTTTTAAAAGGAAGATAGCTTCTCTTTCACTTGAAAATGTACTAATTTTTTTATTTAGGTTGATTTTTGATTTTTCTAGGTAAACCTGACTGCATTTTATGATAAAGTTGTGTAAGTATGCATTACACAGGCATATGTGCATACACAGATATATCTACACACACTGATTTATGATCTCTAGTCAAATATACTGTTCTAAGACTGCTCCATTATGTCTGTTCTCCTTTACACAAGCAATTCTTCCTCTTTGCAATGGCTTCCTCTTCTCATCCCTTTCAATCTGTCTTTCAATCAAGAAGCAGCCTTGAGGACACCTGCTCAAAGAATCCTCCCCAGACCCTCTATGCCTGGCTTGATTATCCATTCTTCGTTCTACCAGAACTCTGACCCCATTATAACGTGTGATAAGGTTTCAAAATTTGAATTTCCCCCAATAAATTACAACCCTCCAAACTTGGCTTGGTGGAAACTTGTCAATGTAAAAAACGTCATATTTCAGCTTGATTTTTTTTTACTTTATTTTGCTGCTTTCTATTTGAACCAATAAAAAGGACAAGTAACTGAGATATACTAAACCAGTGGAGATTCCTTTATAAGCCATACTACTTGTATTTCCATCTATGTGGTTGTTACTTTCTTTTAGGTCTGTACTTCAAGGATCTGAAAGAACTAAAAATTAACTTCTAAGCCAATAGATGCAATTGAGTACAAATAAGAATCAGGCTTGGGAGCACTCAGAACAAGGTGCTACCAACTGGAGTAAGTCTAATGAAAACAAAAATGGACAGAGAAGAAATGGCTGAAGGGAAATAGATGCATAATAGAAATTAGACTGGCAGAAGAAAAGTGCAACCCCTAACTTGGTGTCCATCTATAAAAACCTGTCTGCAGCAAAGTGACTAGGCAGGAAGTCTACCTTGCTAAAGTACAACATTTAGCAAGGTCTTACCCTCTGGCCTGGTGAGCCATCACGTCCTGGTGAACCAACACCTCCAGGGACACCCTAGGGAGATCAAGAACAGGAAAGAGTCAGCTTTACAGAAACAGCTCTCCCCTACACTAGACCAGACCACAGCTGCCAAGCAAAGCCAATGGCATAAAGGGAACCCCCTGGGACTTAGGACTGAGACCCAGAAGTAACTACTGAGAAGTAGATGTCCCCACCCTCGATCAGTCTGGCTTTCAAAAGGGTGAACGAATACAGGAAAACGTCCTTAATATAGACACCCTGCCAAGGTCACAGCTGTTGTCAGAAGCTTCACGTTTCTATCCCTTGCAAAAGAATAGCAGCAAAGGCAATCAATACCTGTGGACCAGGAAGACCAGCATCTCCTTTATCTCCTTTATCACCCGGCATTCCCTGAGTATCCAAAAGTAACTGAGTTAGATTCACAGATGTAAGTTCTTGGTCCCTAGACCCACCCATTCACTGTTAAAGTATTTTCAACAGTAAACTGCCTTTACACTATCAACCACATGTCCTGTTTCACTTCTCACATATGCTACGCCATCCATATAAACATTCCTGCAGAACTGAATGTTTATGTACGATAATAATTCCAATCCATAGTGTGCAGATGGTCAAGCTGATAATGCTAACATATGGTGGAGGAGAGGGGGAGTCGAATAGCAGTGTTATTTATAGCTTCTTTGAAATCGTATATATTTCAGTAAATTAAATTAAATTTCTTTTCAAAGATATTAAGTATTCAAAATAGTCATTTAATGCCCACAATCTAAACTCTGTAACTTACTCATTGAACTATATATATTCTAAGAGAAATAAGAAATATGATGTCTTTTAATACTCTACATTCCAGTGGATACACATCAATAGTGAACTGGTATAACAGTTGTTATCTTATAGATGTTAAAAGTATAGTCAAGGGCCGGAGAGGGTAAGTCAGTGGGTATAGTGCTTTCCTCCGACTTAGGAAAACTATCTGAGTTTGATCCCCAAAACCAATATCAAAAATAAAAATCTGATCATGGTATCATATTTTTTTTCAAACCCTTCAGCTCCTTGGGTCCTTTCTCTGCCTCCTTCATTGGGGACCCCCGACTCAGTCCAATGGATGACTGTGAGCCTACCTCTGCATCAGTCAGGCCCTGTCAGAAACCCTCCAGAGACAGCTATATCAGGCTCCCATCAGCCAACACTTGCTGATATCCATAATAGTGTCTGGATTTGATGATTGAATATGGGAAGGATTCCCAGGTAGAGCAGTCCCCGGACTGTCCTTCCTTCAGTCTCTGCTCCATAGTTTGTCTCTGAAAATCCTTCCATGGGTATTTTGTTCCCTCTTCCAAGAAGGAATGAAGTATCCACACTTTGGTCTTTCCTCTTCCTGAGTTTTTTGTGGTTTGTGGACTGTACCTTGTGTATTCCAGGTATCATATGTTTGTAATCCTAACATTGGGGTGGGGCACTGGGAATAGGTGGGCCCCTGAGGCTCTCTGGCCAGGTAGCCTAGGGTATTCCTCAAGTTTTAGGCTAATGAAGGCACTGTCCCACAAAACAAAGGTAGGAGACTCCTGAGGAGGATGCCCAATAACGATCTCTTGCTTCTACTTACATTTGTACACACACCTGTATTTAATACACCCAGAAAAACATGTACCTATGTGGACAGTGCGTGAGTGCATGCTCACACACATGCCGGATACATATACACCACACAAACACGCTATTTTTGTAAAAATAATGATTTTACAAAAGAATTTAGTGAGACAAGCAAAGGCTATCCATCTTGACTTGCCATCCTCAGGTGCAATATTATCCAAATGCTTATTCTCTTCCCATGTGCTTGTTTTTTGAAAGACCGCCATTACTGAGCAAGCAACTGACTGTGGAGCTAGTGAATAGTCAGTCAGTCCTTGTGATTTTTCACATGGCCCAAGACTCATTGATAAGACATAGAATATAAAACCTCATTCTTCATGTCCTTATGGAAAACAGATATCAATAAAACCCATGGGAATATGTGTACACAACTCACAGGCATGCCTTGAATGGACAGACCACTGGGTCCCTGGGGTCCAGGGGGGCCCTGGGGTCCTGCAGGACCTGTTTCTCCCCGAGGTCCCTCTGGTCCCTAGAAGGCAAGAGAAAAAAAAAATTACCCTAGAAGTTAGATCCTCTAGCATCCAAAAGACATTCCTGTATACAACACTTATTTCCTGATAAACTTCTAAGATATAAAATGCTCTGAGGGTAGCAAGACACAAAGCTTCAAATAATTTACCTCCTGGGTAAAATGTCATCAGTAAGCTACAAGAATAAATACACCAGGATTTCATCAACTTTGTTTACTTTGTTTCTGCATGTAAGAATGCTGTGCCAATTATGTGAGCAAGTAGTCCGCCCACAACTGCTTAACACTTCCCAAAGGAGAATGCACTGCGGGACCACCCTCCTGGTCCAGGAAGGAAACTGGATGAGCAGTCCTTTCTCCAGGCTCCCTGTTGTCCTTTCCCATCCCAAGGTGCCTTGGCCTCCTTCTGAGAATGTTACACCAAGCATGCTTTCTCCCTGACCTCCCTGCAGAACCATAGTGTGTTTCTTCTGCAGCCACCAAGAACCTCGAGCTCAATCTTCCCCCTTCCAAGAGTCAGGAATCAGCAGCTCCCATTTCTTTAAGCTTTAAACAACTCAACAAGGAACCTTAGACTCAGAATATCTATTTTATGACCAATTTCTTCTTCCTTGTTAAAGTTGGTGTCCACAGCAAAGGCTGTTATTGCTTTATTAAATTAAGATCTGAGTGCCTGGCTAGTATCCTATTCTAGTGGACACGCTACAACTGTGCATATTAATGCAGTACCACATGGTATTACTTCTGCACAAATGCATGTATGATATATTAATCAGTGGTGAGAACATCTGGCGTCATAAATGTGTGTGTGTGTGTGTGTGTGTGTGTGTGTGTGTGTGTGTGTGAAACATTAAGAATCCTTCCTTCTAGCTTCTTTGAAATAGAAAATATGTTACTGTACCCTATGGACCCTACTATGCAATGGGCTATTAGAAGGCATTTCCCCTATGACTTCATACATAATGGCCAGTTTTGCCTCATTCTTCATGAACCTTGAGTAACCACTGTTTTGCTTACAATTTTCACAATTTTTTAGATTCTATATATACATAAAAATTGCTCGTGATTTTCTCTGCCTGATTTATTTAACACATTTTATAAGGTCCACCCATGTGGTCACAAATGACCAAGTTTGACATTCTTAAGTGGTTCAATAGTATTCCATCCTGTGCAGGCATCACCTGTTCTCACCCATTCCTCTTTGATGAGTAATTGGGCTGTTTCCGCTTTTTATCTATAGTGAGTTCTGTTGCAGTAGACACAAAAGCAGAGATGTCTCTTCACAATACTGATTTCTCTTGTATGTATAATTTTGTGTGTATAATTTGCAAATCATCTCAAATATAAAGCAAATAGACTAGAAGAGGCCAGTGACCATTGCTTTGTGATCCAGATTCTTGTCGTCTAATTGGTGCAATGAAATGAGTAGATGCTTAGTAGGATATCTTCCTACTAAGGAAGGTATAGTTTATCTGTTCTCATACTATCCACAAAGATGGCAAGGCGACATCTCTGTGTCACATTTGGACAACTCTGTTTCATCATCTGTTTCCAATTGTAAAGTAATGCTCTTTTTTAATGTAATACTCCCTGCTATATAAATGTGTATTATGTAAATCTAACACATTCAAAGTACTAAATCAGTAAGACAGATGATGTGGAAAAGGTGAAGAGTAATATCATAAGACCAAGATGAAGAATCAAGTTAGAAAGGAGTTAGACGGCTGGAAAGATGGCTTGGAGGTTAAGAGCACTGGCTGCTCTTTCAGAGGACCTGCTTCACACACACTGCACACACAAGCGGTGTACAGACCTACATTCAAAATACCCATACACACAAAACAAATCTTTATGAAAAGAAGGGCCATGAATATCATGCCAACATTAGCCAAACTATAGTCCATGACTGTACAATTGAAACAAGCATAAATACAGCATGGACTCTCAGGAAATTAATCTGAAAGCAGATGTGTAGAATCAATCAGAAAGGCAAAGCACTGGAGATAGGAGATCAGTTAAAGATTTCCCAGAATCCAAAGGGAAGGAAGGGGATGAGGCCTGAACTCAATTAGTAACTGGGCTTCTGCCAGTCCTTAGGATGCCTTTGTGCAAAGGAAAAAAATAAGTGTTTTGATGTGGGTTGGCATAGTCTGGTCATTTTGGCTGGCCGATGCCTCTGCAGTGCACGACCTGGAGCATTATACTTGGTGGCAATGGGTACTAAGAATAGAAAGCAAAGCTAGGCATATGATTGTATATAGTGTAAAATAGGAGACGTCTAAACTGTAGGAAATTTCCTAGAAAGGACTGGAGCTGAATGGTAACTGCATGATTCTGCTTAAGACACATTTCTGTTACAGATGAGGAAAAAGAAGTATGTGTCTGAGAGACACACCTTGCAGGCTAAGCCACACAGAACACCAGCATTCTTGTCTGTCTCAAATGTCTTCCGTTTGACTGAGTTATTAAATACTTGTTTTGGATAAAAACTATAAGTAAAAATTGTTTGACAGAGTGTTGCAAACTTGTTAAGATGCTGTAAGTCACAAGAGTAAATAAAGCCACATTTAACTCTAAAGTTATGCCTACTTGAGACAAAGAGAGAACATGTTACCTTCGGACCCTGTTCACCTTGTTGGCCTTTTGGTCCTCGGAGTCCTGGACCACCCTGGCAAACAGATGTTAAGTATTAGCTCAAAGACAAATCTCCAAACAGCATACTTTCTTCATCTTTCTTCATAATATTGGATTAGGTCATTGCTATTTTATATGAAGCCCACACATTGTGTACAAGTAAGTGTTCATCATGATCTTCAACTGGAAAATTCCCCACCCAGTTCTGGCCCTTCCTGTAGATTATTTCAGAGTCTCAGGAAATCTCTACTTTGGGTCTTTATAAACCTGAAAAATACTTATAGGACTTGTTTATTTAGAGCATATGTAATGCTCGTTTTGTTCACATATAAAAAGAATAAAATACTCAATTGTCATAGAATTATGTGTTTTATACCATAAATTCATAAAAAGCCAATGGAAAAAAGCCATAATTCAACTTCATTTATTTACACAGAAATGAAAATAATTAAGTTCGTATTTTTGAAACTACAGTCCTTGCATTTCTTCCCAAGACATTCTGGCATAGTCAGGTAACAACCAGAATATTCTCAGTGGCAGTTTTCCTTATTAGACATATCTACGTACTACAGAATAAGTATGTGAATATATTCTTTATGTATTTTTACATGTTTGTGAACACACATCTAAATACATATGTGTGCATACTCTGAATGTTTTAATTGAACAGTGCATTTAAAGGAATATTTGTAAAAGCAAATATAGAATTGCAATAAATGGAAAAGCATATTGTTAAAAATACTATGTCACCTTAAAAATAATATGGTACAGATGATGTTATTCAATTTACTTAGGTTTTGCCATTACTGAAGGTTGTACAGCAAAAACATGCTCTACAATAAATGGGGAAGTGAATGGTGTTAGTGCAGGCCATGAGACACCAGACCATTTTCCTTGGGTTGCGCAAGAGAACTGAAGATCATTGAAATTGAGCTAATGCTCTCCCTATATAATTCCAATTTCCATGGGGCATGCAGGTCTACTTGAAAATAAATCAACAGCATCAAGAGAACACGCACAACATCTTACATGGAGTGGGCAGCAGGAGGATATGCCAGTCTTTCAGGTGTAAGCAGAGGCCCAATGATGGAACTCATACTGAAGATTAACCACAGTGGTTTAAAGGGAGGATTTTGTACATAAAGCAATGAGAGGTGATGGCATGGTAGGAAGAGGATCATCTTGTAGATGTGTCAACGTTTACTTAGGATTAAGTGTGTGACAGCCCTTTAGTCTAGTAGGCAGCACACCTTAGCCCAAGAGGAATGGTGGTAATGCTCTTGAAGAACATTCAAGGCTGAGCTAGCAAGACTTACTGGGGGGCCAGCTGGTCCTAGAGCTACTTCATTGGTTTCTGAGCAAGAGCAGGATCGTGGAAGGTCTGGGCAGGACTCTTCATCCCGCTGAATAGGGAAAAAACAAAAACAAAAACAAAAAAAAAACAAAAAATGTAATTATTAACAAGAAAGTCTACATAAGCTTTACTGACTTTAAGAAAATACTTTAGGAGATGTTTTAAGATTTTAGATGAACATTATGCTATCAGGTTCCCATGTACAAAATCTCTTCTGAAGGAGACAGCGTGGCTGCATATGGAACATCAATCATCACAGCTTTAGAGGGATTTGCTGAAACTACCTTAGAAATCTAAGTGAAGAAATAAAAGTCAGGAGAGAGTGGAGAATGTTTTTGGTTTCTATTTAATTCATCTAGAACAGCAACTAAATGCCCTAAACACTTTCCTTGTGCTACACTGTCTTTCTGTTTTAAGGGGATAAAAGAAAACTTGTTGAAAGGTTCAGTCAAAACTACTGTATATGGATTGAACCAAAGAATTAAAACTGCTTAAGTACATCTACATCCTGTGATGATTCAATCAGCTTCTGTAGCTCAAACCAAGAAAACACAGCAGACCTGAAATGTTAAGGTAGGGCTCCTTTTTCTCTTCTCTTGGGATAGTTACTGACATGAGATGTTACAAATGATTGGTATGGTTAGGCTGACTAAATCCAAGGGAGTTTCCCAAATGCAGAGGGAAGCAGAGCTCCTGGTAACAGCTATGTGTAATTGTTAAATATCCCATCTGGAGCAGAGGCCATAACCAGCTCGGTGCTGAGGTTCAAAACTACAAGACTTCACAGAGCCCTTCAGTCCTCTTGAGTAGGTGAAAAGATCATTATGTGAGACCTCACGGGATAGTGAGGTTAGATAAAACAGGGCCCGACAACAGATTACCAAGATGAAAGTAAGCGAGTCTCTGAAATATTCAAAACAAACCCCTCAAAATGGTTAAACAAATGACCTATCCTCCTTTCATGGCCTTTTCTTTCAATAGTGGGCAATAAGGAAAGATTTCCATTCACATCTCCTGCTGATATATCTCATCTGTTCTATTGGTCAGCTAAATTAAAACATAAATTTAAGTATTCTTAAAGATTACGCAGATGAATTTGGCACCAGGCATCCCTGTTTCAAGACCCAGCAGTGGGGTTGCTACTGTTGATGATCTGTCTTCATGGGACATAATTTATAAACCTTTAGTGAATGAAGTAAGGAGAAAAGTAATGAAAGAGCCTGGATCCTTCCTAGAATTGATGACTGCATTTTTGCTAGATCCACCATGAGACATTCTGTTTCCTCTTGCATTTCTCAACCTATCTACCCTTAAGTGCAACACTAAGATCTCTTGTTTAATTCATGACTGGTTTAGAAACTTATTTTGATGAAAACAGAATGAGTTGCTTGCTTCCTTAGACAGGCTCCAAGGAATTTACTGCCTGCAGTAAATATTTTAATCTGGTTCTAAAATCAAAACCTCTAGACTTCATGAGGATTTGACTCTGCTCATTATAAGGGTTTAATTATTAAGGCATGCCAACATCAGAGTTTCCTCTTCCAGCTTGCCTTCTATGAGGATTCTAGGAGTTATGAATCTCCTTTTGTGTTGGTACATAGACATGTAGATACAACTTTATGAGAAAATAATGGGAAATGCTTAGTTTTCTGGTATTGTCATATTGATTATGACTACAGTTCCAAATTCATGTGACATGAAAGCCCAAGGCAATCTATTAAATTTGTATTGCTACTGTGAATGTTTTAAAAGTTCAATGGAAATACAGCAGCACTTGGCATCTGCTGGACTTCATGTGAATAACAAGTTCAAGATAGTTCAGATCTCCATTCTGGACATGGTGATGCTACCTTGTAACCCTGGAACTTGAGGGGTAGAGGCAGGAGGGTCAAAGTTCAAGGTCATCCTTGTTCTAGGATCATCTCTGCTGCTGTCTTAAAAACACTCTGGAAAAACTAACTTAGTAGAGGAAAGGGTCTGTTTCAGCTGACTCAGAAGTCAGAGCAGGAACTTGACTCAGAAGCCACACAAGAACTCTATCCATTGACTCATTCACAGGCTCCTGCTTATCAAAAATTTTTAAACAATTAAGTCCTGGGGATAGTACTGCCTGGAGTGAGCAGTGTTCTCCCATAATTAATAGTCAAGACAGTGCCCTATAAATATGGCCACAGGCTAAGCTAAAGTAGATGACTCTTCTCTCAGGTGACTCTAAGCTGTGTCAAATTGGCAATCAAGTTAAACAGGACACTGGGCTATACAGTTGGTTTGAGTTCAGTGTGGATGACATGATACCCTTCTCACAAAACAAAACATACAAGCAAAACCACTCTATGGTGTCAACAGCATATTTTGACAAATCTTTTTGATGTTCTATCTTTGCAAACCTAGATTTCAGTAGTTGTTATGATGAAAAGCAAGAAGACAGGGCAAATCAGTGTGTAAAAGGAAGTGAGGAACAGGCATAGTCTGATCTCAAGATAGGGGAACACTGCCATACTCAACAGGCATACACTTCTGAAACGAAACTATTATCTTTTCCTTTCAGTGCCTGCCATGGCTACTGAGTTGGTAGGATAAGCAAGAGGCTTACAGCTAAATTTGTAAATGTGTCTTTTAAGTATTTCCTTTGACCTGGGAAGCTCTGGAAAACAGGAAGCTTGGAAGCAACTGGAGTGTGTGTCAATAGCATCTGTGGTACACAGTTCAAACCATGTGGGATTATATGTGATGGACTCATTAGTTTCTTTTACTCTGTCTCTTTATTAAACCTTTCTGACTTTAATTATCATCACTAAAGGAATTTCTTATGGTATGAATATTGCAAAACTGGCTCTCATTTGCAAAGAAAAGATAGATTTTACTGTTCCATAGAGGTGAAAGAAGTCTTACCAGGCCGGGAAGTTCACAGCATCTGTCTTTACTGGCCCATGATGTAGAGCAAACGATATCAAACATTTGTAACTGGAACTGATTCAGAGAGACAATGATCATTCAATACAGGTGATACAGTTTAAGTGTGTTCATAGTTATAATTATTTCATCAGAGATAAGATACCAATATATTTATAACATAATATTCCAGTCAATAAATTTAAAAATAAACTCAAACTAATTTTGTTCCTGAAAGAGAGAATGATCACACCTGCTGTCTAAATCCCCTTCCCATCATATCTTCCCCTTCTCAGATACACCTAAAATAACCTAAATACTGTGGGCAAAGTATTCCTTGGAAACCCTTTATACCTCCTCCCAAATGCCCCATAGTCATAAAACACTCTAGATGTCCTTCATAGATCACCCTCACCTACTACTCCGTTATCTGTATTATCATACCCTTCAGTTCTTCAAAGTCAGGAGAAGTGCTCATCTCTGAATCACTTAGCATAGCAGCTAACACATAATAAACACACAGAGAGCCTGAGGATAAGCTTAGCTCATCCCTCTGTGCAATCATTTTCACTGTAAGCAAGATATTGTATAGACTTTTCTGAAACAATAGTGAAAACAAAAAACAAAACAGTCCTGTGCTAGAAAAACTTATAAGGAATGGGAGAGTCCTAAATAAATATTGTACTCAATGAGGTGCCGGGAGAGATTCATAATGAATACCACGAGTACATAAACTTTGTGTATTTTTATTTGAGCAATTTGTCACACTTTAAATACATAGCCTTATTTCATTCACATATGTTGGTAATAACTCAAGACACGTGGTGAAATATACAGAAATATCTTTATAATATTCATGGGGGCTAACACTAACTTAATGACCTAATTATTTCTACTTATTTCTTTCTACATCATTTTGAAACCCTGAGGTATGGCATCAATAAAAGAACTAGGAAGATGATAATGTTTTTGTTTTAATCTACAACTTTCCTCCAGCAAGTAATGCTTTCAATAAGGACCATAAATATGTAGTCCAAAGAATAGTACTCATCCTTGGCTCAGAGCCCTCAGGGTGAAATGACAGTGCTCACATTGCTAGCTCTATTCAAACAAGCAACCAGAAGTTCCAAGAGTATCACTAAAGAGCCATTTCTGACAGTAAGAAAATGAAATCAGACTTTCTGTTCTCAAGTTCAAGAATACCTGTGTGCATTATGTTTACTCTAACCAGTAGGCAGAAAAACCTTGAGGTTTGAAAATAGACTCATTAGCCAGTCGGTGGTGGTGCACACCTTTAATCCCAGCACTTGGGAGGCAGAGGCAAGCGGATTTCTGAGTTCGAGGCCAACCTGGTCTACAGAGTGAGTTCCAGGACAGCCAGGGCTACGCAGAGAAACCCTGTCTTGAAAAAAAAAAAAAAAAGAAAGAAAGAAAAGAAAGAAAATAGACTCATTATTCAAAACATCTTGCTTTCTTGAAATTATCATAGCAATGTATTATTTGCTAAAATGTCAGCAGAGCACATAGTTTACCACCACCACCCTTGGATATTTAAACATCCAGGCCACTAAGGTAGATATATAGGCCAAAACAGGGAAGCCATACAACAAAATAATGATCAATTAAAAAAAAAAACCTTAAAAATGAAAACATTTCCATAAGTGCACTACAGCAGATTTTTGTAAATATAAACAGCAAGAAAGTGTTCAGATAGCACAAAGACTGGAGCCGGTGGAGCCAGGCTTCTGGGATAGGACGTGGGAGTCCAGCCTTAATTCGCTGAGTTATTTTGAAGGAATTAGGTCCTGGGTTGAATTAACATTTTTCTCATCTGTGAAAGTGCATCTGTGAAAGTGTGTGCCAACATAGTTCAACACCCCTACTCTGAATGTATGAGGCTTTCTGACTGTTAAAATGATGCCAAAAACTTCTCTACCTAGCTTTGCTGGGTGGGTGTCATGTAAAGTACAGACCAACTAAAGATGTCTAAAGTTCCTGTTGAATGTGTGTAAAAGGTATATGCAAAACATAAATACATCTAGTGTCTAGACTTGGATTCCATCTTCAAGATTTCTCATGGTGTATATTTGAATATTCCAAATTCTGTAGTTCCGATTATTTTAGATAAGAGATACTCAATTCTATTAGCTATTCTGTTTGTTGTGAAGACCAGATGAGTTAATATGGAGAGAGTACTAGGACAGTGTCTGAAAGACACCTGCAATAAATAGTAACTATCATTTCCAAGTTTGGTGCACAACTCTCTCACAACTTACTTCTAAAAGCTTATAAGCCAATAACGTAGAATCAAAGCAAAAGTAAGAGTGGCAAGGGAAGATACAGAATAGATTTCTTCTAAATTATTATTTACTTTTAATGATTTGGGAAAACCTCAACAAAAAGACAATATTAACCAACATGTTTTGAAATTCTGCTCTGTGCTAGCTACTATTCTAAGCGCTTTATGTCTATCTCAGATCACAACCATATAGCACAGTGACAATCATGCCCATTCTGCAGTCCAGGTCTGTAGGACCTGAAATACTTTAGCTTGAGTAACTGAAGACCATAATAAAAGTTCAATTCCAGCTGAGATTTGAACAGCCCAACCCATGTGTGGTCTAAATCTTTGTGGTTTATTTAGTAATAAATGTGTCTTTGAGTTAATGCTTAAAATGAAGATAGCCCAGGTTGATTTTATAATGTTACTGCACTTGAGAATGAGTCTTATCATGGATAACATCAGCTAGAGTCAGCTATGTCTGGAAATCATTCATCCATTAAGAAATTTAGTATTCCTGGATAAAACCTTCATGTTAAAATATTTTAGTGAGTGGAAAGATTTACTTAAAGCAAATGCCCTTCACCGCTTCTAGCATACATCAAACCTTCTTGAAGTTTTTCCAATAAATACTCAACACTCAGCCACCTATTGCTGCATTATGTCTACATAGAAACTTTTGCCTAGCCCTCTGCCATGTAGAGTGAATAAGATTTGTATGAGCTCAGTTTATCTACTGAAGGGATCAAACATCCACTATTTGATGAATCCACTACTATCATTTGAAGAATGCTACTATGTGGGATGCCTTTTCTTTCGCAACTTAGATGGGATCAGCAGATTTTTCTTTGAGAATACCAAATTTATTCATAGTTGTTTTGTATTTGTGATAGCTTAGATTCCTCTGGAATCTTAGATTCCTTAGGATTTCTTTCCCCAGACACATTTCTGCAGATAGATTGAAAAACAGCAAGAACAAAATAAAACAAAGGCTTCTGGCTTTTACTCCAAAAGCAACAGCATACAAAGCTGTACGACTTCCATGGGAGATAACATAAAGATGTTATGTCAAAGCATTTCATACTTGAGTGTCTTGGGATGCAGAACAACATAGTTCAAAAGAAAGCACAACTCAGGCAGTTAATACAGAGACAGCTTCCTTCTACCTAGCCAAAACATATAAAAGATATAGATTTTTAAGACACAAGAAAGGATATGTAACTTTCCACATTTACACTTTGTGTAAATTTCTCTAAATGGAATCCTCAGCCAATTACAAATGCTCATTTTTCATCTCTGGACATTTATGTCTGGATATAGCTCAGTAGGCAAGTCATCTGGGGTCAAATGTTAGCAAGAAAATACGATTAAAATATTTTCGGCACTTGAGTCATTTTGATCCATGAATGGGAGTTTTAAAGTTCTCTTGACTCCCCTTTCTACTCAGTATTGGATTTTCTCCTCCAACTTTTTTCTTAAATAACATAAGTACATTCATGTACTTGTACAAATCAAAAGCTTTCTGTATATAAGAAGATCCTATAGAGAGAGTTGCAGAGACCTAGGCCATCTTCCATTTCTCACCAGGTGTCCAACTTCTCCTTGACTTCATCAACAAAGCAGGAAGTACATGGCATTTGCCATGGTGGAGTTCTGAGCTAGGGCTTGCTCTTAAGTTATTAAATTTTAGTAAACTCATGAACATTCCAATAAAATTCAGAAATGAAAGTTGACAATTATTGTGCCTGTTGGTAAATCAATGCTTATGTATAGAAATATTTTGAAAGTAAGATTTGAGCACAGTTATTTGCAAGCTGGTGACTGAAATAGTGAACTGTGAAAGAAGAGCTGGAGGATTGGTCACTGGATCAGATCTGTCTTAAGGTGGACAGAATCTGGTCTAGTAGAAAACAGCACTGGAAAGGAAGCCAGAGTTTCATACCTCGATTTCCTCGTTTTTTTGTTTGTTTGTTTATTTTGGAATGAGAGCTCTCATTAACTCAAAGCTAAGTTTTAGAATCAATAAAGTGAAGACAATATGAATATCTCTTCTCATGGATTTAGAATATTAAATTGATATTTCACAGGAATATACATTTGCTACATCACAGTAGGCAAATGAGTTAGCAACTGTTATAATTTAAGGATTTAAAGAGGCAACACATGGAAAAACTCATTTTAAAACTTTAGCATTTGTTTCTTAACATCAGTGATTTTTTTGTTTTGTTTTTTTAATTTCTTTATATATTTCAGGTATTAGCCCTCTATTGAAAGTGTAGTTGGTACCTGACACTTTGCCCAAGTGATGGTTTGCTTATAACATATGGTTTTATTATATTTTAATTTCTCTCTCTCTCTCTCTTGTGTGTCTGTGTGTACACGTATGCACATTTGTGTGTGTGCACGCGCATGCCTCTGTGTGTTTCTTGAGTATTTGGCTCTTTTTTTCTGTTTGTGTTTTTGGTTTGTCTAATCCTGGTCTGTTTGTCTTTACTTATTTTGTTTTTGATATTTTTGAATTTTAACATGGAGGAGGAAGAGAGGATAAGGATATGGTTGGGTAGAGAAGTAGGGACGATCTCAGGGGTGGTTGGGATAGGGGCAACTCTGATCAGAATATATAGTATGAAAGGAAACCTGCTTGCAATAGAGAGAAAAGTTAACACTTGGCTACTGAAGAGTCAGCAGCTAGTCTACTGCTGAATTCTACACCAAAACTATTACTCAGTGAATAAAATTATAGGTGGCTCTTATAATTTTATTTCTTGGCATATTTTTCTTTTATTTCAGTAGCAGGAGCTGAGTAAATGCCAAGTGAATAACTGCCTCAGAGTTAGATTCCAAAGGTAGAAAAGTGCTCTAAGAAACATGGTTCCATTCCAGAAACTCAAGCTTTTTCTAGAGAAATCCAAAAAAAAAAAAAAAAAAAAAAAAAAAGAAAAAACAGTTAACAAACTTCTTACAAAGGAAGCCTAGAAAGGAGAGGCAGTTACTTTTCTTTACACATATGTTTGACAACTAAGTAAAGTCTGCTTATTAGTTTAGTCTCCCTGGGAACAGCCGCCGCCCGCAGAATCTTGCTTTTCTGAGCATGAGTTGTTTTTATTAAGAATGTAAGTAGTTTCTATATAGTAGTTATTATAACTCTAAATCCTCTCTCCTTCACTCAGCTATGGGCTGAAAGGATACACTGTCTTTTAAAAGGGAATCCTGAGAGGCTTCCAACATTTTGAATCAATGTTAGATTTGACAAGGGGTGCAGACCTTAATTCTAAGCTACTCACAATTATTCCTCATGGAATTATCTAGACCGAACCCGTTACACATACCCTTCTGCTATGCAGCAGAGGAAGACCCACACTGAGCTGGATACATTTTGAAACTGAAATTGAAAGGCCAGGACTTCTCTCATATGGCATTAATACCATTAAGCAACACCCCCAAAGGAGGAGTGATTGACTATTCAACTGCATTTTTAAGATCTAACCTAATATTATCCATTTCAGCATAAGCAAATTCTTTTGTAAGTGGGAAGACTAAAAATCTATTTATGAATCCTTTATAGACTTCTAGATTAGAAGAGAAGCTATGGCTTTTTTTCCTAGTGCCCTTACAAAGAACTCTTTAGTTACTAACATCTATAAGTTCCCCCTTTGTCTCCTAGTGACTGCAAGTTGACACAAAGGGCCTTCTGTTTAACTACATTGCTTTGGGGTCCCAAAGCGAAAAATTACCATCAGTATACCTGAGAAGTACAGGCGCATTTAGGTGTACAAATAAATTTTTTTATTTTTTATTAGTTATGTATATGGAGTACATTAGGACCTCTGACATAATTTGAAACACACTTACTATAATTGTTATCATAAAGTTATAATTTGGGGCTGGAGAGATGGCTCAGCGGTTAAGAGCACTGACTCCTCTTCCAAAGGTCTTGAGTTCAAAACCCAGCAACAGTGGCTCACAACCACCTGTAATGAGATCTGATACCCTCTTCTGGGGTGTCTGAAGACAGCTACAGTATACTTACATATAATAAATAATAAAATAAATCTTTAAAAAATAAAATAAAGTTATAATTATAAAATACAAATAGGGGAGAGTAGGAGATATATTAAAAGATTGCAGTCAATGCCACATATGGAGTCTATTAAAGATAACACTGTTTAAGGTAATAAATTATGCAAATCAAATAGTCTGAGGCTAGAATGTAGCTCAGTCAGAGCTCCTTGCCTGACATTCACAAGGTCCTAGGCTCACGACCACATGCAAAATTCTACATATGAGAGATAGTCCATTTCTATTTAGGCTCTAGTAAGTGTTTCTTGGGCACTTATTCTGCTTGTAGAAATATGTCAGAAACTGGGATGATGTTTTTAAAAGAAGCTCATACTGTTGTTTCTCTATTAGGGAATTTATATGGTCTAGGGAGGTAAAATATGAAATGAATGAAATAAATGAAAAAAGATGTGACTATTAATAATCAAGCTGCAAATGAGTATTTAG
>JADRCD010230993.1:0-63254 GCA_019843815.1 Montemys delectorum
ACCTGAGGTTTTGATCTTAGCCATTCTGACTGGTAAGAGTTGGAATCTCAGGGTCATTTTGATTTGCATTTCCCTGATGAATGATGATGTTGAACATTTCTTTAGGTGCTTCTAGCCATTAGGCATTTCTCAGTTGAGAATTCTTTGTTTAGCTCTGTACCCCATTTTTAATAGGGAAATTTGCTTCTCTAGAGTCTAACTTCTTGAGTTCTTTGTATATTGGATATTAGCCTTCTATTGGATGAAGGCTTGGTAAAGATCTTTTCCCAAATATGTTGGTTGCTGTATTGTCCTATTGACAGTGTCCATTGCCTAACCGAAGCTCTGCAATTTTATGAGGTCCCATTTGCCAATTTTCTTGATCTTAGAGCATCAGTGCCCATGTGGTCAAGGCTTTTCCCCATGTTCTCTTCTATTAGTTTCAGTATATCTGGTTTTATGTGGTGATCTACTTGGACTTGAGCTTTGTACAAGGAGATAAGAATGGATCAATTTACATTCTTCTACATGTAAACTGCCAGATGAGCAGCATCATTTTTTGAAAATGCTGTCTTTTTTAACCACCACATGGTTTTAGCTCCTTTGATAAAGATCAAGTAACCATAGGTGAGTGGGTTTCTTTCTGGGTCTTTAGTTCTATTCCATTGATTGACCTGCCTGTCAGTGTATCAATACCATGCAGTTTTTGTTTTTGTTTTTGTTTTATCATGATTGCTCTGTAGTACAGCTTGAGATCAGGGATAGTGATTCTACCAGAAGTTCTTTTATGGTTGAGAATAGTTTTTGCTATCCTAGGTTTTTTGTTATTCCAGATGGATTTGCAAATTGCTCTTTCTAACTCTAGGAAGAATTGAGTTGGAATTTTAATGGAAATTGCATTGAATCTGTAGATTATGTTCTACAAAATGGCCATTTTTACTATATTAATCCTGCCAATCCATGAGCATGGGATATCTTCTCATCTTCTGAGATCTTCTCCCATTTCTTTTTTCAGAGACTTGAAGATCTTGTCATACGGATCTTCACTTGCTTAGCTAGAGTTGCACCAAGGTATTTTATATTATTTGTGGCTATTGTGAAAGGTGGTATTTTCCTAATTTCTTTCTCAACCTGTTTATCCTGTGAGTGTAGGAAGGCCACTGATTTGTTTGAGTTACTTTTATATCCAGCTAATTTGCTGCAGTTGTTTATCAGGTTTAGCAGTTCTCTGGTGGAATTTTTGAGGTCACTTAAGTATACTATTATATCATCAGCAAATAGTCATAATTTGACTTCTTCCTTTCAAGTTCATATCCCTTTGATCTCCTTTTGTTGCCTAATTGCTCTGCCTACGATTTCAAGTACAATATCGAATAGGTAGGGAGAGAGTGTCTAGTCCCTGATTTTAGTGGAATTGCTTCAAATTTCTCTCCATTTAGTTTGATGTTGACTAATTGTTTGCTGTATATTGCTTTTACTATATTTAGGTATTGACCTTGAATTCCTGATCTTTCCAAGACTTTTATCATGAAGGGGTGTTGGATTTTGTCAAATGCTTTCTCAGTATCTAGTGAGATGATCATAGGTTTTATTTTTCTTTGAGTTTGTTTATATAGTGAATTATGTTGATGGATTTCTGTTTATTGAATCATCACTGCATCCCTGGAATGAAGCCTACTTGATCATGATATATGACCATTTTGATGTGTTCTTGATTAGGTTTGCAAAAATTTTTTTTCAGTATTTTTCCATCGATATTCATGAGGGAAATTCGTCTGTAGTTCTCTTTCTTTGTTGAGTCTTTATGTGGTTTAGGTATCAGAATAATTTTGGCTTCAGAAGATGAATTGGGTAGAGTACCTTCTGTTTCTATTTTGTGGGATAGTTTGAGGAGTATTGATACTAGGTCTTCGTTGAAGGTCTGGTAGAACTGTGCACTAAACCCATCTGGTCCTGGGTTTTTGTCTGTGTGTGTGTGTGTGTGTGTGTGTGTGTGTGTGTGTGTGTGTTTAGAGACAAGGTTTCTCTGTATAGCCCTGGCTGTCCTGGAACTCACTCTGTAGACCATGCTGGCCTCGAACTCAGAAATCCACCTGTGTCTGCCTCCCAAGTGCTAGGATTAAAGGCGTGTGCCATCACTGCTTGGCCAAGTCTGATTTTCTGATCAAAGCCACTTTTACTAGGAAAGTCAGGTATATATACACGTTTCACAAAAAAACAAAGCAAGTCTCTAGGTGCCAGGGTCTTTTTGGTATGTCAGCACTGCAGCAACCTATCAGTCAGGGACATTTTCTTAGATCTGTGGGAGGTGGCTTCTAACAGGTACTCAGAGAAAGAGAGAGAGAGTTAGAGAGAGACAGAGACAGAGACAGAGGGACAGAGAGAGACAGAGACAGAGACAGACAGAGACAGACACAGAGAGACACAGGGAGAGCATCAGACAAAGGGCCTTTTTGTGGTTCACCCTAGGTGGGAGACCCACTTCCAGGTGAAGGCTGGCTCTGAGTCACAAGGCTTTTTAGGCTAAGGAGGTCACAATTAGGGTGTTGAAGTCTCCCACTATTATTGTGTGAGGTGCAATATGTACTTTGAGCTTTAATAAAGTTTCTTTTATGAATATGGGTGTCCTTAAATTAAGAACATAGATGTCCCTCAACAGAGGTATGGATACAGAAAATGTGGTTCATCTACACAATGGAGTACTACTCAGCTATTCAAAACAACGAATTTATGAAATTCTTGGAGAAAGGGATGGACCTGGAGAATATCATCCTGAGTGAGGTAACCTAATCACAAAAGAACACACATGGTATGCATTCTCTGATAAGTGGGTTCTTTCCAGTTTCTGGCAATTATAAATAAGGCTGCTATGAACATGGTGGAGCATGTGTACTTATTACATGTTGGAGCATCTTCTGGGTATATGCTCAAGAATGGTATAGCTGGGACCTCTGGTAGTACTACGTCCAATTTCTGGAGGAACCGCCAAACTGATTTGTAGGTTTCCATTTTGTCCTATTGGCAGTGTCTTTTGTCTTATATAAGCTTTGTAATTTTATGAAGTCCCATTTGTCAATTCTTGATAGTAGAGCATAAGCTATTGGTTGTTCTGTTCAGGAAATTTTCCCTTGTGCCTATGTGCTTGAGGCTCTTCCCCACTTTCTGTTCTATTAGTTTGAGTGTATCTGGTTTTATGTGGTGGTCCTTGATCAACTTGGACTTAAGATTTGCACAAGGAGATAAGAATGGATCCATGTGCCTTCTTCTACATGCTAACTGCCAGTTGAGCCAGCACCATTTGTTGAAAATGCTGTCTTTTATCCACTAGATGGTCTTAGCTCCTTTGTCAAGATCAAGTGGCCATAGGTTTGTGGGTTCATTTCTGGGTCCTCAGTTCTATTCCATTGACCTACCTGCCTTTCACTGTACCAATACCATGCAGTTTTTATCACAATTGCTCTGTAGTACAACTTAAGGTCTGGATGGTGATTCCACCAGAGGTTCCTTTATTGTTAAGAATAGTTTTGGATATCCTGGGTTTTTTGTTATTCCAGATGAATTTGAAAATTGCTCTTTCTAAGTCTGTGAAGAATTGAGTTGGAATTTTGATAGGGATTGCATTGAATCTGTAGACTGTTTTTGGCAAGATGGCCATTTTTACTACATTAATCCTGCCAATCCACGAGTATGGGAGATTTTTCCATCTTCTGAGTTCTTCTTCAATTTCCTTCTTTAGAGACTTGAAGTTTTTGTCAAACAGATCTTTTACTTGCTTAGTTAGAGTCTAACCAAGGTATTTTATATTATTTGTGACTATTGTCAAATGCTTTCTCAACATCTAATGAGATGATCACGTGTTTTTTTTTCTTTGAGTCTTTTTATATAGTGAATTATGTTTTGGAGTTCCAAATGTTGAAGCTTCCCTTCATCCCTGGGATGAAGCCTACTTGATCATGTTGGATGATTGTTTTGATATATTCTTGGATTCAGTTTGCAAGAATTTTACTGAGTATTTTTAAATCGATATTTGTAAGGCAAATTGATCTGAAATATTCTTTCTTTGTTAGGTCTTTATGTGTTTTAGGTATAAGAGTAATTGTGGCTTCATAGAATGAACTGAGTAGAGTACCCTCTGTTTCTATTTTGTGGAATAGTTTGAGGAGTAATGGTATTAGGTCTTCTTTGAAGGTCTGATAAATCTCTATATTAAACCGATCTAGTCGAGGGATTATTTTGGTTTGGAGACTATTAATGACTGTTTCTATTTCATTATCAGATATGGGACTGTTTAGATCGTTGATCTGATCTTTATTTAACTTTGGTACCTGGTATCTGTCTAGAAAATTGTCCATTTCATCCAGGTTTTCCAGTTTTGTTGAGTATTTGCTTTAATAGTAGTCAGCTCTCATGATTTTGGTTTTCCTCAGTGTCTGTTGTTATGTCTCCCTTTTCATTTCTGATCTTTTTAAATAGGATAATATCTCTGTGCTTTTGGTAGTTAGGCTAAGGGTTTATCTATATTGTTGATTTTCTCAAAGTGCCAGCTCCTGGTTTGGTTGATACTTTGTATAGTTCTTTTTCCACCCTGAGTTTGATTACTTCCTGCCTTCGACTCCTATTGGGTGAATTTGCTTCTTTTTGTTCTTGAGCTTTCAGATGTGCTGTGAAATTGCTGGTATATGCTCTCTCCAGTTTCTTTTTGGAGGCACTTAAAGCTATGAGTTTTCCTCTTAGGACAGCTTTCATTGTGTCCCAAAAGTTTGGGTATATTGAGTTTTCATTTTCATTAAACTCTAGAAAGTTTTTAATTTCTTTGTTTGTTTCTTCCTTGACCAAGTTGTCATTGAGTAGAGTGTTGTTGAGCTTCCATGTATGTGTGGACATTCTATTGTTTATGTTGTTATTAAGGAGCAATCTCAGTCCATGGTGATCTGCTAGCATGCCAGGAACTATTTCAATCTTCTTGTATCTGCTGAGGCCTGATCTGTGACCAATTATATGGTCAATTTTGGAGAAGGTACCATGAGGTGCTGAGAAGAAAGTATATCCTTTTGTTTTAGGATAAAAAGTTCTGTAGATATCTGTTAAATCCATCTGTTTCATAACTTTTGTTAGTCTCACAGTGTCTTTGTTTAGTTTCTGTTTCCATGATCTGTCCATTGCAGAGAGTGGGGTGTTGAAATCTCCTACTATTATTGTGAGCGGTGCAATGTGTGCTTTGAGCTTTAGTAAAGTTTCTTGTATGAATATAGATGCCCTTGCATTTGGAGCATAGAAGTTCAGAATTGAAAGTTCTTCTTGGTGTTGGCTCAATAAGGAGTTGGTGGGGCCTGCTGTGGCTCTCTCTCTCCCCGGTGGCAGGGGGCCTGGTGCTGAGGCCCGAGTCTCTCTCCCTCCTAGGGTTGCTGGGGGCCTGGTGGTGAGACCCAGGTCCCTCTCTCTCTCTCCTGGGGCTAGCCTGCTTGCTGCACGGCGCCTTAATTAAAAAGGAGGCAATGTATGAACAGTTATTTTATTGTAGGTAGGGGAAATATGCTAGTTGAGTAGAGAGAAAGAAAGGAGAGGAAGGAGAGAGAGAGAATGGAGAGGTGGGAGAAGAGAAGAGAACAAAGAGCAGAGAGGAGAGAGAGAGCAAAGAAAGAGAGGAAGCAAGTCAGAAAGAGGGGAAGCAAGAGAGAGAGGGGAAGGGAACAAGAGAGTGAGGAGGCAAGAGAGAGTGAGGAGGGGACAAACCACCCTTTTTATTGTATGGGGCGTGGCATGCCTGGCTTGTGGTCAGATGACTGTGTGTAAGGTCTAGCTAGAATTCTGGGAGTTGGAGGCAATGTCTGCCTGATAGAGCACACATCTCCTGCAGGGGCAGCTGTGAGGGGTCTGGGCTGAAATTTGAGCCATGGTCTCAGGAGCAATTCACCAAACGCCTTCCGTCCCTCTGAGCAAATGCTCAGTAGGTCTCCAGGGTTCAAAGTGGTTCTGCTCTACTGGACTCTGGCTGTGAGAACAGCCCCACATCTTGGTAGATCATACCTTTGATGAATATGAAGTGTTCCTTCTTATCTTTTTTGATCACTTTAGGGTGAAAGTCGATTTTATTCGATATTAGGATAGCTACTCCTGCTTTTTTCTTCGGACCATTGGCTTGTTTTCCACCCTTTTATTCTGAGGTAGTGTCTGTCTTTGTCACTCAGGTGGGTTTCCTGTATGCATCAAAATGTTGGGTCCTGTTTAAATACCTAGTCTGATAGTCTATGTCTTTTTATTGGGGAATTAAATCCATTGATATTAAGAGTTATTAAGGAAAAGTAATTGTTGCTTCCTATTTTGTTGTTAGAGTTGGAAATCTGTTCATGTGGCTATCCTCTTTTAATTTTGTTAGAAAATTACTTTTTTGCTTTTTCTAGGACATGGTTTCCATCCTTGTGTTGAAATTTTCCATTTATTATTCTTTGAAGGGCTGCATTTGTGGAAAGATATTGTGTAAATTTGGTTTTGTCATGGAATACTTTGGTTTCTTCCTCTATAATAATTGATAAGTTTGCTGAGTATAGTAGCCTCAGCTGGCATTTGTGTTCTCTTTAGGTCTGTATGACATCAACCCATGATCTTCTGGCTTTCATAGTCTTTGGTGAGAAGTCTGGTGTAATTCTGATAGGCTTGCATTTATATGTTACTTGACCATTTTCCCTCACTGCTTTTAATATTCTTTCTTTGTTTTGCACATTTGGTGTTTCAACTATTATGTGACTAGAGGAATTTCTTTTCTGGTCCAGTCTATTTGGAGTTCTATAGGCTTCTTGTATGTTCATGGGCATCTCTTTCTTTAGGTTAGGGAAGTTTCCCTCTATAATTTTGTTGAAGATATTTACTGGTCCTTTAAGTTGGAGGTCTTCACTCTCTTCTATACCTATTATCCTTACATTTAGTCTTCTCATTTTATCCTGGATTTCCTGGCTGTTTTGGTTAGGAGATTTTTGCATTTTGAGTTTTCTTTGACTGTTATGTCAATGTTTTCTATGGTATCTTCTGCATCTGAGATTCTCTCTTCAGTCTCTTGTATTCTGTTGGTGGTGCTTGCACCTATGGTTCCTGATTTCTTTCCTATGATTTCTATCTCTAGAGTTGTCTCTCTTTGTGATTTCTCAATTGTTTCCATTTCCATTTTTAGGTCCTGAATGATTTTGTTCAGTTCCTTCACCTGTTTGGTTGTGCTTTTCTGTAATTCTTTAAGGGATTTTTGTGTTTCGTCTTTAAGTACTTCTATATATTTACTTATGTTCTCCTGTAATTCTTTAAGGGATTTTTGTGATTCGTCTTTAAGGGCTTGAACCTGTTTACATGTGTTTTGTAGTTTTTTGAAGGGAGTTATTCATACTCTTCTAAAATTCCTCTATCACCATCATGATATGATATGATTTTAGATCCAAATCTTGCTTTATTTGTGTTTTTTGATATCCAAGACTTGCTGTGGTGGGAGTACTGGGTTCTGATGAAGCCAAATAGTATTGGTTTCTGTTGGTAAGATTCTTGCATTTGCCTTTTGCCATCTGTTGATCTTTGGTGTTAGATGTTCTTGCAATCTCTGCCTGGAGCTTGTTCCTCCTGTGGGTCTGTAAGCCTGTATCAGCACTTCTGGGAGATCAGCTCTCCTCTGGTAAGACCTGTGTGCAGTGTGCTGTGGATCAGTTGACCCTCCTGAGTCCTGGGGTCCAAACAAATCCTGGAGACAGGCTCTCCACTTGGAGGGAAGGAGCAGAGAGGGCTGTGGATCTGCAGAACCTCCTACTAGGTGAAGAAGGAGAAAGAAATGCTGTCTTTGTATCTTATTAAACCATTTTCCCTTACTGCTTTTAATATTCTTTGTTTAGTGCTATCGGTGTTTTGATTATTATGTAATGGGAGGAATATCTTTTCTGGCCTAACCTATTTGGTGTTCTGTAGGCTCCTTGTATGTTTATGGGTGTTTCTTTCTTTAGGTGAAGGATGTTTTCTATATTTGATGAAGATATTTACTGGCCCATTAAATTGGGAATCTTTGCTCTCTTCTATAACTATTATCCTTAGGTTTGTTGTTCTCATTGTGTCCTGGTTTCTTGGATGTTTTAGGTTAGGATCTTTTTTGTATTTTCTTTAACTGTTGTGTCAATATTTTTAATGGTGTCTTCTGCACCTGATATTCTCTCTTCTATCTCTTGCATTCTGGTGGTAATTCTTGAATCTATGGCTCCTTATCTCTTTCCTAGATTTTCTATCTCCAGAGTTGTCTTCTCCCTTTGTGATTTTTTAAAAATTTTTTCTACTTCCATTTTTATATACTGGATGGTTTTGTTCAATTCCTTAACATATTTGGTTGTGTTGTTCTATAATTCTCTAAGGGATTTTTGTGTTTCCTCTTTAAGGGCTTCCTCCTGTTTACCTGTGTTCTCATGTATTCCTTTAAGGGAGTTATTTATATCCTTCTTGAAATCCTCTATCCGTATCATGAGCTGTTATTTTTAAATCCAAATCTTGCTTTTCCAGTGTGTTGGGGTATCCAGGACTTTCTGTTGTGGGAGAACTGGTTTCCGATGATGCCAAGTAGCTTGGTTTGTGTTGGTAAGGTTCTTGTGCTTGCCATTCACCATCTGATTATCACTGGTATTAGTTGGTCTTGTTCTCTGGCTGGAGATTCTCCCTCCTGTGGGCTTGTAAGCCAGTATCAATACTCCTATGAGATCAACTCTCTCCTGATAGGATCTGTATATAGAACAGAGGAACCTTTGAACAACCTTAGCTCCTGGATGCAGATTCATTACACAGATTTTAATTCCTATTTTTTCTAAAACATTTTCTAAAAAGAAACAATATATATTGAAGGGTCTTTATTTATTGATTGCTATGGATTTCTTTTTTAGGACTTTTAAAAAATGTAACTCTAAAAAAAAAATGTAACTCTAAAACATGATTTGTTTTGCTGTTTACTTTCCATTAACCAAAGAAAAGGAGGCACAATGTCATTCAGACCTGGGATACCCACTCCCATCCTTACACCATCTTTCCTTTTTCCTTTCCATTTTATGGAAAATAAAATTTTATTTTCCCACATAATATACCCTGATTGCAATTTACCTTCCCTGTACTCCTTTCAATTTGTTCCCACATTGTCTCCCATCTTGATCCACTCTGTTTTTGACTCATAAAAAAGACTCTCAATGGATAATAATAAAATATAACAAAATACGGTAAACAAAAACTAATACCCAGTGGATAAGTGCAAGATATTTATGGAGGCTCTGATAGATACAATGAAATAAATATGCATGTGTTTATCAAATATATTTATGTTAAATTCCCTTTTCTATGGGAGATACAAATGAACATCCAGTAACATATAGGACCTAGGTAAATTGACTTGGTGTGGAATTTTAAAAGGATTATACTGTTAAGTCTTCATAAATGAAGGATGACATAGTTTACATTTGCAGGTAACCCAAATGTAATTTAAGAACTATATTCTTAAAATTTAGTTTGGTTAGATGCTCAAAAAAACTTGACTGTCCTTGGTTAGACAAACTAACATGCTAATTTAAAAGACAAAATTTGGAATTGGCCTATAAAAAGAGATATTTCAATTTTAAATATAAAATCATTGTTGATTATATAATTAGATTCAATAAGTATATTCAGAAATGATACATACAAAAGGTTTTTCAAGTGTTAGACAATAAATTTTATTAAATAATGTATGTATTTCTTATTACTTTCAGGTATGTTTTAATAAATATACAATAATTACATTTATAAATATCTTCTATTATTTGTTTATAATATGGAAATAAATGTATGAGGCTTATCCAATTAAATCTTACAAAATTTTATATATAATTAGTTTTGCAATAATCAGTTATTTGTAAGGGTTTAATTAATGCTTTAATATTTCAAAACAATTAGATATCTTGAACATACTTATATAAATTTAACACAATTTTAAAAGGGAAATATTTAAAGACAAGAGTTTTACACATTATATATTCTGTTGCTTATGCTATGTTCTAAATAAAATTGGACATTTAAATTTCTATTTGAGTTAAAAATCACCTGGTAGCTCTAGTTAAATAGAGCTATTATGAAAGTGAAATACACATGTACACCTGGTAAGAAGGCTGTTTGAGGGAGTTGATTTTATTTTCAAAATTGTATTAAAGATGTTTCAAAATATAAATTATCTAAGGTAAAATCATTAATATATTAACATAAAACTAGAGTTCATTTTCTGTGTATAAAAAGGAATCTCTTAAAAGTATTGCACTTTTAGAAATATTTGCAAAAATTTGGTTTGAATGAGAAGATGTTATATTTCAGTAGAGTTTTTTTTTTTTTTTTTTTTTTTTTTTTTAGTTATTGTCAGTTTCACTGCTTAAGGAACTCTTTTAACCAAGTCAAAGTGTGACATCCTTGACCATTTTCCCTACTCTGGATTGGTGTGATTGTGTAAATAAGCCCATTGTCTTGGAAGAATGACTTAATGTTCAGAACATGCTTACTTCAGAGACTAGCCCTGATCTTATGAATCTACTCAGGGGATTGAATTATGAAGTTTTGCTGCTCCAAGAGCCCCAGGATTGGGGCAATATCATTACTATTTTTTTCTTTCAATTTTCCTTGAGCAACTCATTCACAAAAAGGTATCTCAGTGAAAGGGGAAAGACACTAAATGAAAGTGGCTGTACCACTTTAATGCTGCTAGCTAGTGAGCCCAAGTGAGAGTTTGGATATGAGTTTATCTATCCTGTTGATTTTTCTCAAATAATCAAATCATTTTTTTATTAATGGTTTTGTATTTTTTCCTTTACTTCTACTTTATTGATTTCAGTCCTCAGTTTGGTTATTTCCTGCCATCTTCATTTTTATTTTATAGCTTTCAGTTTTATTGTTAAGTTCTTAGCATGATATCTCTCCAATTTTTTTTAATGTAAACACTTATTACTATCAACTTTCCTCTTACCATCACCTTCATTGTGTCCCACAAGTTTGGATATGTTGTAAATTCATTTTCATGGATTCTACACAGTCTTTAACTTTTTTCTTCACGACTGTTTTCACCCAGTAGAGAGTTATTGAGTTTCCATGGGCGAGTAGATTTCCTGTTGTTTCTCTTGTGAATATCCAGCTTTAATTGTGGTGGTATGATAGTATGTGGGTGGATATTTCAATTTTCTTGTACAATTTTAGGCCTACTTTGTGGGCAAGTATGTTGTCAATTTTGGGGAAAGTTCTACGAAGTGCTAAGAATAAGGTATATTTGTTGGGGTTTAGGAATTGAGACAAAAACCATATAAACACAGTTAAGCAAGAACAATTTATTGAGTGCACACCCCAAGACTGATCGATCATGACCACAAAAAAAGAAATCATGAGCCTAATTACAGCCCAGTCTTTTCTTAGGACAGGCTTTTTTTGTTTGTTTGATTGATTGTTTTTTTTAATTAGATATTTTTGTGATTTACATTTTGAACGTTATTTGCTTTCCTCAATTCCCCTCTGAAAATTCCCTATCCCATCTCCCCTCCTCATGCTTACTAACCCACTCACTCCTGCTTCCCTGAATTGACATTACCCTATACTAGGGCATCGAGCCTTCACAGGATAAAGGGTCTCTCCTCTCATTGATGCCCCACAAGGCCATCCTCTGCTACATATGTGGCTGGAGCCATGGGTCCTTCCATGTGTACTCTTTGGTTGGTGATTTAGTCCCTGGAAGCTCTGGGGGCACTAGATAAATCATATTTTAATTCCTTCTATGAGGACTGCAAACCCCTTCAGCTCCTTGGGTCCTTTCTCTAGCTCATCCACTGGGGAACCTGTACTCAGTCCAGTGGATGACTGTAAGCATCCACTTCTATATTAGTTAGGCACTGGCATAGCCTCTCAGGAGAGAGCTATATCAGTCTCTTATCATCAAGTTCTTCTTGGCATTCACAATAGTTTCTGGGATTGGTAACTTTATATGGGATGGATCCCCAGGAGAGACAGTCTCTATATGGCCTTCCTTCAGTTTCTGCTCAAAACTTTGTCTCATATCTCCTCCAATGGATATTTTGATCCCCGTTCTAAGAAGGACTGAAGTACTTACAATTTGGTCTTTCATCTTCTTGAGCTTCATGTGGTCTGTGAATTATATCTTGAGTATTCCAAACTTCTGAGCTAATATGCACTTATCAGTGAGTGGATACCATGTGTGTATTTTTGTGATTGTGTTACCTCCCTCTGGGTGATATTTTCAAGTTCCATCTGTTTGCCTAAGAATTTCATGAATTTGTTGTTTTTAATAACTGAGTAATTGAGTAATAATCCATTGTATAAATGTACTACATTTTCTGTATCCATTCCTCTGTTGAGGAACATCTGGATTCTTTCTAGCTTCCGGCTATTATAAATAAGGTTGCTATGAACATAGTGGAGTATGTGTCCTTGTTATATGTTAGAGGATCTTCTAGGTATATGTCCAGGAGTGGTATAGCTGTGTCCTCAGGTAGAACTATGCCCAATTTTCTGAGGAACCATCAGACTGATTTTCGCAATGATTATACCAGCTTGAAATCCCACCAGCATCTGCTGTCACATGAGATTTTGATCTTAACCATTCTGACTGGTATGAGGTGGCATCTCTTATTTTCTTGTAGAAAGCTCAAGTCCAAGTGGATCAAGAACCTCCACATAAAATCAGATACACTGAAACTAATAGAAAAGAAAGTGGGGAAGAGACTCGAGCACATGGGCACTGGGAAAAATTTCCTGAACAGAATACCAATAGTTTATGCTCTAAGATCAAGAATTGACAAATGGGACTTCATAAAATTGCAAAGCTTCTATAAGGCAAAGGACACTGTCAGTAGGACAAAGCATCAACCAACAGATTGGCAAAAGATCTTTACCAACCCTCCATCCAATAGTAGGCTAATATCCAATATATACAAAGAACTCAAGAATTTACACTCCAGAGAACCAAATTTCCCTATTAAAAATGGTGTACAAAGCTAAATAAAGAATTCTCAACTGAGGAATACTAAATGGCTGAGAAGCACCTAAAGAAATGTTTGCTATCTTTAGTCATCAGGCTTTTATAATAGAAAAATAAAACAGGTTCATAAATTCAGAAAGTAAGTGTAGAGTCAGTACTACATTTTGGCTAACTAGACAAAGTATTATCAAATAATTTTTAAGCTGATAGGTCCTAAGTAAGGTAAAAGGGATAATGGATGGGTGGTGAACAAGGGGGTGGGGAGTGTTTGAGCATTGAAATAACAGAGCATAAGTAATATATCTATAGTGTTATGACCTTTTAAGAGGATTTTTGTGTCACTTATGGATAATTAGTTCTAGGAAGTGGAGTCTGAGAACCTAAACTTAATTTCACCTTATGAGGAAAATGTAGACTAAGTATAAAATAGACAAAATAATTTAAAAGGAACAGGCATCAACAATATTCTTTTCTGGCTGACTAGAAGATTCTTTAGATATCTGTTAGAGTATTTAGTTTATAGCATCTATGAGCCCCAATTTTTCTCTGTTTATTTGTTTTTTCTGGATGACCTGTCCCTGTTGGGACTGGGGTACTAAAGTCTTCCACTGCCAACGTGTAATTTAAACTTTAGGAATATTTTTTAATAAACCTAGGTATCCTTGAATTGGATGCATAGATGCAAAGTATTAAAGAGAGTAGTGATACAAGGGGGATGGTTCAGTGTAATAAAGACAATTTCCACCAAGCCTATAACCAATATCAAATTAAATGGAGAGAAACTCAAAGCAATTCCAATAAAATCAGGAATAAGACTAGGTTGTCAACTCCATACCTATTCAACGTAGTACTTGAAATTCTAAGTGGAGCAATAGCACAATTAAAAGAGGGGATATAAATTGGAAAATAAATATACAAAATTAAAGTTTTGCTATTCACAGATGATATGTTAGTGTAGATAAATGACAGCCCCTCCAATCTATCAGGGAACTCCTACATCTGATAAATATCTTCATCAAAGTGGCTTGATACACAAATAACTAAAAAATATAAATATACAAAGAACAAATGGACCAAGGAGGAAACAAAAACAACATTCTTCACAATAGCCACAAATAAATAATTTAGAATATCATGGTTTAATTCTAACCAATAAAGTAAAAGACTTGTATGATAAAAAACATCAAATCTCTGAAGAAAGAATTTGAAAAATATATTAGAATATGGAATTATCTCCCATGCTGATGAATCAGTAAGATTAAATCAGTAAAAATAGCCACCCCACCAAAAGTAAACTACAGATTCACTGTAATAACCATTAAAACTCCAATAGAATTCTTTATAGACCTTGAAAGAACAATACTTAACTTCTTAAGGAAAATAAACCAACAAAAACAAACACTTGAAAACTAAGAACAATTTTGTATAATAAAATAATTTCTAGTGGTAATACCATCTCTGGTAAAGCTATATTATGGATATAATAAAAACTGCATGTGGTTGGCATAAAAGCAGACAGGTTGATGAATGTAAACATTTTGAGGACCCAATTATAAATTCATACAACTATGGAAACCTAATTTGTGATATAGAAGCTAACCTCACACAATGTATAAACAAGGAAAGAATCTTCAACAAATGGTGCTGGTCTAACTGTTTATCTACATGTAGAAGAAAGGTAAATAAATCTATATCTATCACCTTTCACAAAACTCAATTTCAAGTGGATCAAAAACTGAAACATAGAAGAAATAGATTACTCATAGTGGATATATCAAATAGAATCAATACAATTCTGAGGTTGTAAGCAGATCATAAACACTTATTAAGAGACTTAATAGCGTGAATGAGTGTCAAATTTTTTAAAGGCTGTTTTTTGCATCTAATAAGATGACCCTGTGGATTTTTTCTCTTTCAGTTTGTTTACATGGTGGATTAGATTGATTGATTTTTATATGTTCAGCCATCCCTACATCTCTAGGATGAAGCTTACTCAATCATAATGGGTGATATTTCTAATTTGCTCTTGAATTTGGTTTACAAGTATTTTATTGAGTATTTTGAATCTGCTGGGAGCTGATGAAAGGAACTTGTCTTAAGTATTGCCATTTTGAGTTTAGATTCTATTTTACCTAAACCTGATCAACTCTCTCTAAACAACAGTTTTCCAAACATACCTGTTACCAACTCCTTCTCTAAGCAACAATACTTCTCCCAAACATGATGCCTATTCTGAACAACAGAAACAACAAATGAATTTGTTGGTTGGTCAAAACCACTTACATTAAATGCCAGTTGACAGTGATGGAACACTTGGACAACTCTAATTCCTTGATTCTGATGGGTAAAATTTGTAACTGTAACTTGGTCCAGGTACTTGCAGTTTTTATGTGTATAAGCTCTGCTTCAGTCCTTACTCAGGATTGCTAGAAAACACAAGGATACAAGTACTTGTTTGGAGGACCTGAAATATTTTACTGTTTCATGAGCCCACTAATTTTCTTTTCTCCACTTCCTTGTGGCACACAATGGAGATGGTGTAGCATATCTATGTTCATAAGAGAAACTGGTCTGTAATTCTTTTTGTTGAATCATTGTACAGTTTTGATACCAGGATGACTGTGGCCTCATGAAATGAATTTGAACATGTTCCTTATGTTTCTACTTTGTGGAATAATTTGAGGAATATTAGTATAGGCTATTCTTCAAAAGTTTGGTAAAGTTCTAAACTAAAAACATCTGGCCTTGGACTGTTTGGTGGAGATATTTTTAATGACTACTTCTATTTCCTTGGAGGTTACAGTTATATTTAAATTATTTATCTGATCTTGATTTAACTTTGGTAAGTGTGATCTATCAGGAAAATTATCTATTTCTTTTATATTTTCCCAATTTTGTGTAGTACAAGTTTTTAAAGTATGAACTAAAATTCTTCAGATTTTCTTAGTGTCTGTTGTTAATTTTAATTTATGATTTTGTTAATTTAGATCCACCTAGGAAGAGGAATTAGGATAGATTTTTGTGAGAGTTCTAGGAGCAGATGGGAATGTGAACAGAACAGATCAGGTAATAGGGAGAGATTGAAAGGGAGAAAGAGTACTAGAAAAGATGACTGGAATTGGCATTTGGGAGTGATGTTTAAACCTAGTTCAGTAGAAACTTTCAGGTCTCTATGAGAGGTATCCTAATGGCGACTCCTAGTAATGGAGGATGCAGCACCTTATCTGGTCTTGTTCTGTAACCAGGAAAGGATTTTAGTGGTGGAACTATACCAGTGTAGCCACAAAACCTTTGTCCTAAAGTCTATCCTGCTTGGGAGGCATGCTGGGGTAATGGAGGTTTAGAATGTGTGGAAGTGACCAACAAATGACTGGTCTAATTTGAAGCCTATGCCAGGAAAGGAAGCCCATGTCATAGACTTCCTGAATACCTAGGAGCTGGAGGCTGGATAGCCCAGAGACCTAAGATAGAAAAAAATCAACAAAATGATTCCTAATTGTATATTGCTGTACACATAGATTACTGTCTAGCATAATTGTCATCAGAGAATTCCTCGGACAGCTGGTGGAAGCAGGCTTAGAGACCCACAGACAATTGTTACATAGAGAGAAAGCCTAAGTTTGAGATCTCCTCAGATTCCTCACCTTGGAGTTCAAGTAAGGCTGCAGAAAGAGGGGAGAAGAATTATAGGAGCCAAAGGGTTTGAAGATACTACAAGACCACAGTTCACAGAATAAACTAAGCAGGACTTGTAGGGGCTCACAGAGATTGAAGTGGTAAACACAGGGTCTGCAAGTGTCTGCACTACATCCTCGGCTTATGTTATGGCTGTTAACTTGATGTTTTTGAAGAACTTTTTATAGTGGGTAGGGGTATTTCTGACTCTTTCATTTGCTGTTGGGACCTTTTTGTTCCTACTGGCTTGTGTCGTTCAGCCTTGATATGAGAGTTTTGTTTAGTCTTATTGCATCTTGTTATTCAATGTTTCATTGATATCCTTGGGAGGTTTGCTCTTTTCTAAAGGGAAATGGAGGATGAGTGGATGTGGAGGAGAAGGGAAGGAGAGGTGGGGACTGGGAGGAAACAAGGAACAGAGAACTGAAGCCAGCATATATTATATAAGATAATAAATAAAAATATAATAAAAAATTACATATTCATGTTCATTTAGAAAAATGAACCATTCCAGTTACTTTTGCCTTAAATAAACTATAAAGATGACAGTTCTGATCTCACTCTGAAACTCAGAAGTTAAGATTGTAAGGATAGCCATCTTAAAGAGATCTGAAATCCCTTGTATTTTCTCACAACCTCAAAAGGGAATATGATGCTTTCATTAAAATAAAGTTCTGTGTATATACACCCAACAATTAAGACAAAATATCTACATCTGCCAAATTTACATACTCTAAACTATGTCAGATTCTGCCTTAAGTCAATTGGTTTTCTATCACTGTGGTTCTTGAGTACATTCTTTTAGAAAAGGACCTTTATTTTAACATTAATATGAAGACTGTGACTAAACAAATTGTGATATGATGTTTTGTGTGTATGTGTGTGTGCACACACGTGTGCATGTGTGTGTGTGTGTGTGTGTGTGTGTGTGTATTAATGTGTCAGATAATAAAATGATTTCTTCTAGGTTATGGTCAGATGTCCTGCTTACTTTCTACAAGTATGCATCTTTCCATAAGTTTCTCTGAGCAAATTAATTCTAAATCTGCTGAGGAAAATACTGAAGAGAATTGAAAATGTTCCAAGGAACTTGTGAAAAGGTAACATTTAGTCAGCAACAAGAAAATTGTGAAGAGGGTAGCTTCAGTCTTTAACACTGGATTGCAGATTGCAATCTCAACTGGGAAACGAGCAGTAAGAAAGACAGGAAAGAAAAATAATCTGGACTATAAAATTTATATCTATAAAACATACAACTAAGGGTGTCTTTTGATTAAATGTGTTCAGTCTAAATGTTTAGATTTTTAATAATATAGAATTACTTGCCCTCCCCTTCTCTTTCCAGATCCTTCCAGGTACCCTCCGTCCATTCTTTCCCATGTGCTCAAATTGATACTCTCTCCTTTGATTATTATTGTTAAATACACACATATGCATGTACATGCACAAATATATAAACACAAACAGCAGCACTGTTTTTGTTGTTTGTTAATTTAGGATTTTTTTTAAAGAAAGAAAGGATGATTGAAAGCAATAAAAGCAACAGTACAAAACTTTAACGTAAACTGTTTTGAACCAAAATAATACATTTTTGTGTAAAACCAATATTTAGTATTATACTAACTACTGAAAATTTCTAAAAATATATTGCCTAAACATCATCTTTACAATTTTCATAAACTAGTATCAAAAGATAAATAATAGTAACATAAATAATAGCTACCAGTCATGAGACTATCTACATTTTTACAAAGTAAATTAGTAAACATAAAACGAATCACAACCCTAAATATTTCCTGAAAGAATTAAATTATGTCAGTAAAAATGGTTGGAGAAATGGCTCTACGATTCAGAGTCTTTGCTGTTCTTCCAGAGGACCAGAATTTGACTCCCAATACCCTTGTTAAATGCCTCAATACCATCTGTAACTCCTATTTTCGGGAATCCAAAATTCTTTCCCAGTTTCTTTTTGCATATGCACTCATAAGCACATACACACTTACATGCAGACAAAAATACACATAATTGAAAAATGAAAAAAAATTCTTGAAATTTAAATGAAATGCAAATGGACTGAAATATCTGTTCCTCAAGATGATGCTAAAACTAAATGAAATAAAAAGTAGGTGTTTTGAATTTTTTAGGAAATATGCTTAAACAATGATAAAAATAGTCTCTATGTAAAGAAGTAGAAAAAAGTCACTGAATGTGAGTCTTACTCTTTAATGATTAGACCATCTCTTCAGCTGAATTCTGAAAGTTTCATTTATACTAACTAGCTTTCATAGTTATGGAAGCTGCTATGTATGCTAACATAGGAGAAAAGCAACTATAAATTATACCCAGATATGAACTCCATGGCTGCTGCTGTAATAGTGGCATAGTCGTCAAAGGATTAACAAACCATTTTTTCATTGGATTTAAGTTCCAATCCACAAGATAAATTCCAAACCTGGGTCCACTGTCAGGCAAGGAACTTATGACTACGCAGGATATAGGCTTCAAGGGGAAAAATGTACTATCATTATCCTGGTAAATAAACATAGCATTAAACCAATTACTAATGACTTGTTATTATACTCACAGATCACTGTGTCTCTTGACTACTCACCCGAGAAGCTTATGTTTGCAGAAGACAATGTTGCAGAAGACAGTGACTAATACAGAGGCTCACAACTGACCTAGGTGCAGGCTGTAAACAACTATATAATGGTCAACCATGAGGGGATATGTATACTGTAACCCCTCTCAATGCTAAAAATTATTATATAAGCATATAAAAGCCAGAAGTGGAGAATAACTACAAGGAAATTGTATATCTTGATATCCTAAGAAAGCTATATACATTAACTCAGAGTTGTTCGTTGTAACAGCATGCAAAAGACCTGTGCAAGCCTAAACCAGATTAAACCCAGCAAAGAATATGAATTGGACATGAAATTTCATCTCTAGCATCAGAGTTACTGGCAATTGTTAGATTCTGGAAAAGGAAAGGAGAGTCTTCTAAAATTATGTTCTCTCTCTCTCTCTCTCTCTCTCTCTCTCTCTCTCTCTCTTGATCATCAAACCATTTAATTCTAAGATCTTGAATAGTATATGTGACTGTATTTAGACTGTATTGCATTTATATATTTGGATAGAAATAACCCACTAATAGTTGTTCTACATTGCTTGCATTTACCCATCCAAGTTGTTATAAATACAATGACACATAATTTTCCACAACTATCAGAAAATATTCAGGTTTCATTCTCAGTAAACAAATACATTTCACTTGCTTCATGTTAGGCTGTGAATAAATGTACATTCCTTCCCATACTCACAAAAGTAAGAATTCTACTTTTATTGAGTAGTATAAGAAGAATAAACAAACAAGGAGAAACTTAATAAGATCTTGATTTTCTCTGCCTCCCCCTTGTTCTCTCCAGCAGTATTTAATATTAAGACAACAATTTTCTCTTGCAAATAAGAAAAACACTAGGGAGTCTGCAATAAACACCTTCCAGATGTTATTTGGGAGCTGATTCCAATCTTTAAGAGAATATTTAGGCACAGGTAAAATTAGGCTGAACATGAAGTGAGCTGATAAGGCCTATGCAGCTTCTGGAAGCTGGGAATATATGGCTCTAAATAAATGGCATCCTGGGTGCTGGTGAGTGTTTCAAAACCATAGTGAAATTTACAGCTTCCTCTGTGAGCTTGTTAATAGATATTTAAAGAAAATCTTGTGTTTATTGTGCCAAAGTTTAAATTCTTCAATCTTCTCTTTTTGATTTGACAAATGAACCCAACATCACTACTCTTCTTTAACTTAGCTAAACACAAACATTTTTATTTAGATGTATATTTTACTTATGCAATCAAGTTAATATTTTATGATAATAAATACACATTTATTTGGGAAAATTTTATTTCTTTAAAGTATTTGTATAGGTGTGTGCATGTATATATGTATCTAAGGGTATGTATATTTAATAAGTGCAAGTAGGTATTCATAAATTGTTTCAGAATCACTGGAATTTGTGTAAAAACAGTTGTGAACTATCCTACTGGGATACTAGAAACTGAATTCTACTTTACTGCACAATAATCAAGCTCTTTTATCCACTCCACCATCTGCCTTTCTAGCCCTGTAAATATTATATCATGTTTGTTTCCATTTGTTTTTGTTTTTTTGTTTGTTTTTGTTTTTTGTTTCTTGTTTTTTGTTTTGTTTTGTTTTTGTTTGTTTGTTTTGGGGGGTTATTTTTCGAGACAGGGTTTCTCTGTGTATTCCTGGTTGTCCTAGAACTCACTCTGTAGACTAGGCTGACCTTAAACTCAGAAATCCATCTGCTTCTGTTTCCCAAGTGCTGGGATTAAAGGCGTGTGTCACCATCGCTTGGCTGTTTCCGTTTGTTATTTGCTCATTTTTACAAGTATTCCATTCATTACAAACCATTATAACCATAGTGCTCATTTGCATATGAAAGCATTACATATTACATACCAATAAGCTTTTATTTTTAACTACAACATTTGGAATTTGTTATTTATAGTATTATAAATTACTTACTAAAACAAACTCCCATAAGTACCATGTAACAGAGTTAAAATAAAGTTCTGTTAATGTAATATATAAATGTAGTCAGCATAAAATTGGGTCTAGGCAATTAGCTTTTAAGACTACATATGGGTCCCTGATGGAGGAATTGGAAAAGTGACTGAAGGAGCTAAGAGGTTTTGCAGCCCTATGGAGGGAACAACAGTGTCAACCAAAGAGTACACATGGAGAGACCCATGGCTCTGGCTGCATATGTGGACTTGTTGAAAATCAATGGGAGGAGTGGTGCTTGGTCCTGTGGGGTTTCAATGTCCCCGTGTAAGGGAATGCCAGGGCATGAAGGTGGGAGTGGGTGGGTGGATAGGGAGCACCCTCATAGAGGCAGGGGGAGGGGGATGCCATGGGGGTTTCTGGAGGGAAGACCTGGAAAGGGACTAATATTTGAAATATAAATAAAGAACATATCCAAATAAAAGTACAACAAACAAACAAGAAAAGAAAAATGATACTTAATTGGCCCATTATCTTTTGTTCTATATATTAGCTTTCTGATTCTGGATGTTAACCTGAGTTGTTTTTTATTTTTAATTTTCATTTAATTATTTTTTTACACTCTAGATTTTATCCCCTTCCCAGTCCACCCTCTAACTGTTCCACATCCCATACCTCCTCCCCAACCCCTGTCTCCATGAGGTTGTCCCAACTCACATCCCCAACCTCCCACCCCACCAGGCATCTCCATTCCGTAGAGCCTCCTGTCTCTTGAGTGTTAGGTGCATGTTCTCTGATTGAACTCAGAAACAGGAGTCCTCTGCTGTATATATGTTGGAGGGCTCATATAAACTGGTGTATGCTGCCTTGTTGGTGGTTCTGTGTCTGAGAGATCTTGGGCGTCCAGGTTAATTGAGACTGCTGGTCTACTGCTACTACATGGTCACCTTCCTCTTCAGCTTCTTCCAACTTTTCCCTAATTCAATCACAGGGGTCAGAAGTTTCTGTTCCTTTGTTGGGTGCATATTTCTGCATCTGACTCTTTCAGGTGCTTTTTGGGTCTTTCAGAGGGCAGTCATGATAGGTCCCTTTTTGTGAGAGCTCCATAGCCTTAGTAATAGTGTCAGGCCTTGGGGACTCCCTTTAAGCTGGATTCTACTTTGGACCTGTCCCTGGACCTCCCTTTCCTCAGGCTCTTTTCCATTTTTACCCCTTCAGTTCTTTCAGACAGGAAAAATTATGGGTCAGTGTTTTTGACTGTGGGATGGCAACCCCACCTCTCACTTGATGCCTTGTCTTTCTGCTGGAGATGGGCTCTACAAGTTTCCTCTTTCCACTGTAGGGAATTTCATCTATGGTCCCTCACTTTGAGAGTGTCTCATCTCCCAGGTCTCTGACACATTCTGGAGGGCCTCCCCCATACCCACTCCCCACCCCTGCCAACTTCTGAGGTTACCTGTTCACATTCTTTCTGCTGGCCCTCAGGGCTTCAGTCCTTTTTCCCCACCCAATACCTGATCATGTTCTCTTCTTTCTCTTCCTGTCTCTTTTCCCATCCAGGTCTTTCCCTCTATCCCCCCCTCCTGTGATTTCTTTCTTCTCCCCCCAAAACGACTGAGGCACCTCATGTGGGCCCTTTGGCTTGTTAACCTTTTTGAGTTCTGTGGGCTGAATCTTGGGTATTCTGTACATTTTTGGCTAATATCAACTTATTAGTGAGTACATACCATACATGTCCTTTTCTAGTCCAAAGTTCCAAAGTATTCTGTTTCTGAAGAAAAACAACAAAACAACAACAACATCAACAAAAATCCAGCAAGGTAAAGATCCTTCCTAGCAATGCCTCAGTGTTTGGTAATCAATGCCTTTATTAGTTACTTTTGTTTGCTGAGATAAAATGTCACAATCTATCATGACTTGCAGAAGAATGTTTATGTTTGATTATTATTTCAGGGGCAGGTAACATCCCTAATGGCAAGAGAGCTATGACAGCAGATCTTTGAGTCAGGAAACTGAGAGATCATTCAGGAAAATACAGAGGTAGAAAAGGCTGTGGCGATGGTAATTATGTAGACATTCACTAGTAGAAGTAGAGAGGCTTATCATCTGAGATTGTACTTTCTGTCTACAACACTCTTGCTACAAATACTCTTGGAAGACTTAAACATATATAAGAAGGGGAAGATTAACTGAACAGGGCCTACTTGATGTAGTGCTCATGACTTTGTCATTAATGATGGAAAAAATTTGCAACACATGTGTTGTTTAAGGATCACTCATGCTCCTGTGAGTAGCCTGCCAGTCATGTTTCTCAAGTAAGCCCAATAATCTCAATGGTTTATCAAGTTAGACTTTGGTGGGATTTTTATTTGACTTGTTCCTGACACGTGATATACAGTAATAGATGTTCATATTTCCTTGGGAAAATCTAATGTAATAATGCTCCCAAACTATGGAGCAGTAAATGGGGCCCTGCACACACTTGTGGCTAAGATCGCTGGGTGAGTTGGGATGCTGGAAGTCTGACTATGCCCCGAACCCCACGAAACATCTGGGCAGGCGTTGGACTGTGAGAAGCCATGGGATCCCATTTTGGGAGTGAGGAAAGGGCACAGTCTGCAGTCCCCGAGGAACTACCAGAGTCAGGCTCTGACTCTCGGCCACCACAGACCACTGGGTTCCATAGAAGAGCTATTTCTGGAGTCCCTGGAGGCCAGGGATGACAGGTTCTTTATCTCAGAAAACCCAGACTCTGCTGTATGTCGCAGAAGAGATGAGAATGGAGTGGAGATCCGTGGGCAGACTCAAAAGGAAAAGGGTAAGAGCTCTGGCAGGTTACCACATGGTGGAGAGAGTCTGGCTAGCTCAGGTGGCTTGTTAGGCGGGCTGCTTGGTTCAGTTGGTTGGCAACTGTGGCTGTAGCACAGGGAGTCTTCCTGGCGGGAGGTTAGATGGCAACTCATTGGCAGAAGTCCTGCTCCATTGCTCCAGCTTGGAGGGCCTTGTGTCAGGAGCCTAGTGTCTGGGAGTGTGTGGCAAAGTTCCTTCAGTCCCTTGCAGATTAATCTACTGAGTCTCCAGGGTTTAAACATAGCTTGACCAGAAAACAGGCTGCCTTTCACAATCCCACACCAAACAACCTTCTCATGTATAAAACCAAAGAACATTGCTAGCTCAGATGATAAGGAGAACCTCTTAGACCATGGCTTCAGTGGTCTCTGTATGCCTGAACTAACGTGTGTAAAAATATTTCCTCTGGTGATCCTATAATCACAAGACACCCTGAAGACTTCTTCTGAGAAACTTCCAAGCATTAATACCTCAGCCTATGATATGTGGGGTCTGGCCAATTACTGAGATGCATTCAAAGCAGTATTCACTTATTTATTATCCCTGACACCTTCGTTTCCTTTGCCAAAACTTTTCAGGTTACTCTTTTTTTTTTTTTTTTTCAAACTGCAATTTTTCAAAAATTTTACACTGTTTTTGTGTTCACAGTTCTCATTGTAAATGATAAAATGAATGTTATGAGTTATGCTGGTGTGGTTTGTAATTTGATGTTAATTCTGCTTCCTAAAGAGGGACTGCTCATGATGAGGAGTAGATCATGTACTCAGGTGAACTCACTGAGCCTTCTGTTCATTCTGACCTGTCAAATAATGGTGAGAGCTGTTGATTGGGCAGGGGAAGGAGAATGTGAGTCAGGAGGTCTCAGAGAAGGAGGAAGAAAGAAAGTTGGGAGATGAGGAGGTAGAAGTAAGAGAGAGCAGAACCACATGTCCTGGAGAAGCCAAGCCACAAGTAGCAAGGGATCTCATAGCTGGGGAATAGATTAGTGTAGTGGGCAATCTGCCCAATCTAGGTGTACAGCTTATAAATATAATAACTGAGTTGAATATTTTTTACACAGGCTTTTTCAGATTGGAGACTTACTGTAACAAAAGCAGACATCAATCCATGCTACAGCCAAATGCTGGGGTGATAGTTCCTCTGTAAATTTAATTAGTTCACTATTAATAGTTTGAGAAAATGTCAATAAATTCTTTGTCAGAATATAACACAAATTCTCTCCAGTTTATCAAAAAAGTTCTTGTTGCCCTATGAAGACACATGAGTGTAATCTTTACTGTCTACATTAAACAAGAATATGCTCATTTATTCTGAGATCTCACCTGAATAACCCTAGAAATATTTCAGGTATAACTGAAGAAGCATCTCCAAGCTCTTCCAAATTGGTCTCATAAACCAGTTCTAAAGCATGTCATGCTACACATAGACAATGTTATCTGTTAGTGAGCTTTACATTATTAAGAAATTCCTGGTTCCCAACTGTATTTAGAGCAAAGTCTCAGCACTGAATCTGAACCCACACAGCCCACACCCATTGCAGCTCAACTCTCCGGGTATTCTGATACATCCAGGACCACAGGATCTCTGACTGACATGAAGGATAGGCTCCAGTCAGAGACAGGGAGGCCAGATAAAACAATAGATAACCAGATGACCAGAGACAAACATAAAAATATAAGCAACAGAAACCAATTTGACTTGATAACATCAGAATCCATTCCTTCCACCACAGCAAGTCTCACATACTCCAACATGCCTATAAAGCAAGATTTAGATCTAAACTCTCATTTCATGAGGAAGATAGAGGACTTTAAGAAGGGCATAAATAATCCCCTTAAAGGAATACAAGAGAACACAAGTAAACTAGAAGCCCTTAAAGAGGAAGCACATAAATCCCTTAAAGAAATACAGGAAAACACAATCAAACAGGTGAAGGAATTGAACAAAACCATCCAGGATCTAAAAATAGAAATAGAAGCATTAAAGAAAACATGAAGGGAGACAGCCCTCAAGAGGGGAAACCTAGAAAAGAGAACAAGAATGACAGATGCAAGCATCATCAACAGAATATGAAAGATGGAAAAAAGAATCTCAGTGGTAGAAGATACCATAGAAGACATTGACACAATAGTCAAGGAAAATACAAAAAGCAAAAAGCTCCTATCTCAACACATTCAATACATCCAGGACACAATAAAAAGACTGAATCTGAAAATAAGTGGTATAGGATAGCATAAAGATTTTCAACTCAAAGGGCCAGCAAATATCTTCGTCAAAATTATAAAAGAAAACTTCTCTAACTTAAAGAACAAAATGCCCATAAACTTACAAGAATCCTACAGAACACCAAACAAATAGCACCAGAAAAGAAATTTCTCTCATCACATAATAATTAAAACACCAAAAGCACAGAACAAAGAAAGAATATTGAAAGCAATAAGGAAAAAAATCTCAAGTAACATAAAGGCAAACCTATCAGAATTACACCAGACTTCTCAGCAGAGGCTCTGAAAGCCAGAAGATCCTTGGCAGATGTAGTACAGACAATATGAGAACAAAATGCTAGCCCAGGCTACTATACCCAGCAAAACTTGCAATTACCATAGTTGGAAAAACCAAGGTATTCCAAGACAATCACATTTAAACAAAATATTTCCATTAATCCTGTCCTACAGAAGTTAAGAGAACAAATCCAACACAAAGAGGAAAACTACACCTAAGAAAAAGCAAGAAATTAGTCTTTTCACAACAATCCTAAAAGAAGAGAAACACACAAACATAATTCCACCTTACACAACAAAAATACCATGAATCAACAATCATTGGTCCCTAATATTTCTCAACATCAATGGATTCAATTATCTAATATAAAGGCATAGACTAACAAACTGGATATGTAAACAAGATCTAGCATTTTGCTGTATGGAAGAATCACACTTCAGTGACAAAGACAGCCATTACCTCAAAGTAAAAGGCTGGAAAAATATTTTCCAAGAAAGTGGTCCCAATAAACAAGCTTGAGTAGCTATTCTAATATCCAACAAAATAGACTTTCAACCAAAAATTATCAAAAAAGATGAGGAAGGACACTCCATAGTCATCAAAGTAAAAATCTACCAGAATGAACTGTCAATTCTGAACATCTATGACACAAATGAAAGAGCACTGACATTTGTAAAAGAAATGTTACTGAAGCTTAAAACACACATTGAACATCACACAATAATTGTAGGAGATTTCAACACCCCACTTTCCACAGTGGAAACATGATCATGGAAACAGAAACTAAACAGAGACACAGTGAAACTAAAAGAAGTTATGAACCAAACGGATTTAACAGATATATACAGAACATTTCACCATAAAACAAAAAAATATACCTTCTTCTCAGCACCTCATGGTATCTTCTCAAAAATCGACCATATATGTGGACACAAAACAAACCTCAACAGATACAAGAACATTGAATTAATCCCATGTATTCTATCAGACCACCACAGACTATGGCTAGTGTTCAATAGCAACAAAAAATACAGAAAGCCCACATATATGTGGAAGCTGAAAAACACTCTACTCAGTGATAACTTAGTCAAGGATAAAATAAAGAAATAAATGAAAGACTTTTAGAATTCAATGAAAATGAAGGTACAACTACCTAAATTCATGTGACACAATGAAGAACAGTGCTAAGAAGAAAACTCATAGCTCTAAGTACTTCCATAAAGAAACTGGAGATATTATACACTAACAGCTTAAGACCTCATCTGAAAGCTCCAGAACAAATACACCCAAGACATCAGGAAATAATTAAAGTCAGGGCTGAAATTCATCAAGTAGATACAAAAAGAACTATACAAAGAATCAACAAACTAGGAGTTGGTTCTTTGAAAAAATCATTGAGATAGATAAACACTTAGCCAGACTAACCCGACGGCACAAAGACAGTATCTAAATTAATAAAATTAGCAATGAAAAGGGAGACATAACAGTAGAATCCAAGGAAATTAACTAAATATTCAATCCTACTACAAAAATCTATATTCAAGAAAACTGGAAAACCTGGATGTAATGGATAATTTTCTAGACAGATAACAAGGTACCAAAGTGAAATCAGGATCAGATAAAGCATCTAAACAGCCCCATAAGCCCTAAGGAAATAGCACCAATCATTAGAAGTCTCTCAACCAGAAAAAGTCCAGGGCCAGATGGCTTTAGTTTAGAATTTTATTAGAGCTTCAAAGAAGATCTAATATCAACATTCCTCAAACTATTCCATAAAACAGAAACAGAAGGAACACTATGCAGTTATTTCTATTAAAGCACAGTTACACTGATCCCTAAACCACAAAAAGACCCAGCAAAACAAAAGAACTACAGACCAATTTCCCTTATGAATATTGATGCAAAAATACTCAATAAAATTCTGTCAAACTGAATCAAAGGACACATCAAAACCATCATCCACCATGATCAAGATAGGCTTTATCCCAGGTATGCAGGGATGGTTCAATGTATGGAAATCCATCAATGTAATCTGCTATATAAATAAACTCAAAGAATAAAACCATATGATCATCTCATTAGATACTGAAAAAGCCTTTGAAAAACACAACACCCATTCATGTTAAAGTATTAGAGAGATCAAAATTTTTTAGTGCATACCTAAATATAATAAAATCAGTATAAAGAAAATCAGCAGCCAACATCAAAGTAAATGCAGAGAAACTCAAGGCAATCCTATTAAAGTCAGGGACAAGACAATGTTGCCCACTCTCTCCCTACCTATTCAATATAGTATTCAAAGTTCTAGCTAGATCAATTAGACAACAAAAAGAGATCAAGTTGATACAAATTAGGAGAGAGGAATTCAAGATATCACTATTTGCTGATAGTAAATTAGTATACATAAGGGACCCTAAAACTTATACCAGAGCGCTTCTACAGCTGATAAACCATTTTCAGTAAAGTAACTTGATATAATATTAACTCTAAAAAGTCAGTAGCTTTCTTCTACTCAAAGGAAAAAAAAGCTGAGAAAGAAATTAGGGAAACAACATCCTTGACGATAGTCACGAATTATATAAAGTATCTTGTTGTGCTTCTAACCAAGCAAGTGAAAGATCTTATGACAAATCCTCAAAGAAAGAAATTGAAGAAGACCTCAGAAGATGGAAAGATGTCTCATGCTCGTGGATTGACAGGATTAATATTGAAAAAAATGACCATCTTACCAAAAGCAATCTACAGACTCAATCCAATCCTCATCAAAATCCCAATTCAATTTTTCATAGTTAGAAAGAGTAATTCTCAAATTCAGTTGAAATACTGAAAAACTTTGGAATAGCTAAAACTATTATCAACAATAAAAGAACCTCTGGGGGAATCACCACCTCTTATCTCAAGCTATACTATAGAGCAATAGTAATAAAAACTGCATGCTATTGGTACAGAGTGAGGAAAGTAGATCAATGGAATAGAATTAAAGACCCAGAAATGAACCCATACACCTATGGTCACTTATCTTTTACAAAGGAGCTAAAACCATCCAGTAAAAAAACCAGACAGCATTTTAAACAAATGGTGCTGGTTCAACTGGTGGTCTTCACATAGAAGAATCAAAATTGATCCATTCTTATCTCCTTTTACAAAGCTCAATTCCAAGTGTATCAAGGGCCTCCACATCAAACTAGATATGCTCAGTCTATCTGCCATGGGCTGGGCCGGCCAATCCGGGCCTCCCTCAACCCGTGGGGGAACAGGGTCCTAGTCAGGTAAGACAAGGCGTTGGCAATGAAGTGACAAACAAACAGAAACACACACAGAGGAGTGCTGTAAGTAAACGCAATTTGTACAAAGTAAAAATCAGGCTTATATGGTATACAGAAAACAGGGAAAACTACAGAAATCACATAGGCAGGAGATGGCTACATCAAGGTCAGTAAACTCAAACAGCTAGGTGTAAGGCGGAGGAGCAGTGGTGTCCTTCTTCTTGGGCTATACTGGCAGCCCCGAGATAAATTTTCTGGATCTGTCTGAGGCAAGTAGCTGAAGGTCATATTTTAGCATTCCTTGGCTGTAACATAAATAATTAGTGGTGGGAGCCCTACAACTTCTAACTTCTCACTGGCAGTAAAATAGTTTTTCTTTGTGTGAGACTTCTCTGATAACAAGTGCCTAACTGCTAGCTCTAACTCTTGAGACACCCTGTCTGGTAAGACAGCTTCTTATTAAAAATTCCAAGCTAATTGCAGCCAGGAAATCTGTTAGTATTATTGAAACACTGTGAAGGCCAGGAAATAATCTTCAATCTCAGTTTTAGCTAATAACGAAATATATCTTAGGGCACCTTTATGCCTGAATAAAGAAAGCATACAGATCTCTTCACAGACTTAGCAGAGACCAATCTGGAACACATCCAAGTTAGGAGCTGCCCACTACTGACTGAAATTCCCAGGAGACAAACTCCCTTTGGAGTCATAATGCCTCTTGTCCATGATCAGGTTTTAACCCCGATACTGTAGACCTACTGGGGTAAATGAGTGTGTGCAGCATCTAACAGAAGAGAAAGTGGAGGAGAGTCTCGAATACTTGGGCACAGGGGAAAACTTCTTGAACAGAACACCAATGGCTTATGCTTTAAGATCAACAATAGACAAATGGGACTTCATAAAATTTAAAAGCTTTTGTAAAGCAAAGGACATTGTCAATAGGACAAAATGGTAAGCAGCACACAGGGAAAAGATATTTACCAACCCAACATCTGAGAGAGGGCTAATATCCAAAATATACCAAGAACTTAAGAAGGTAGACTCCAGAGGATCAAGTAACCGTATTAAAAATTGGACTACAGAGCTAAATACAGAATTTTCAACCGAGGAATCTTGAATGGCTGAGAAGCACCTAAAGAAATGTTCAACATCCTAAGTCATCAAGGAAATCAAAAGCAACTCTGAGATTCCACCTCACACCTAACAGAATGGCTGAGATCAAAAGTTCAGGTGGCAGCAGATGCTGGTGAGGATGTGGAGAAAAAGGAACAGTCCTCCATTGTTGGTGGGATTGCAATCTGTATAACCACTCTGGAAATCAGTCTGGTGGGTCTTCAGAAAATTAGACATAGTACTACCTCAGGACCCAGCTATACCACTCCTGGGCATATACCCAAAAGATTCTCCAATATATAACAAGAACATACTCCACTTTGTTCATAGCAACTTATTTATAATAACCAGAAGATGGAAACAATTCAGATATTCCTCAAGAGAAGAATGGATACAGAAAGAGTAGTACAAATACAAAATGGTCTACTACATAGTGATTAAAACAATGAGTTCATGAAATTCACAGGCAAATGCATAGAACTAGAAAATATCATTCTCAGTGAGGTAACCCAGTCATAAAAGAACACATATGATATTTTCTCACTAATAAGTGGATATTAGCCCAAAAGCTCACAATGCCCTTGAAACAATCCACAGACAATATGGACTACAGAAGGAAGGAAGTCCAGGGTTTGGATGTTTCAGTCCTGCATTAAGGTGGCAACAGGAAGATCATGGGAAGTAGAAGGAGAGGGAGATGTTGGAAGGAGAGAGGATGGGAAGATATAAGGGGGTCAGTATCAGCAACTGGAGAAGATGTGAGAGAGGTACTGAGGGTTAGGAAATCGAACAAAAATATGTAGCAGGGGAGATGAGGAGCTGATAGTCACTGGAGAGTCTAGACAACAGGGAAATGTGGTGCTCCCAGGACCCAATGGTGATGACTTTAGTAGAAATGCACAAAGAAGTGGGAGATAGAACCTATTGAGACAACCTCCAGTAGAGGCATGGCCTCTGGTTGAACTATGGCACCACCCACCCATCTCAAAGTTTTTAACTCAGAAATGTTCCTTTCCAAAGGAAGAACATGGACACAAAATGGAACAGAGACTGAAACAAGGGACAACTGTGGACTGTCTGACCTGAGGATCCATCATATGAACAGACACCAACTCAACACTGTTGCTATGGTCAAGAGGTGCTTGCTGACCGGAACTTATTGTGGTGGTTCATCAGGAGGTCTGGCCAGCATCTGACCAGTGCAGATGTTGATGCTTGGAGCTTACCATCATACTAAGCTCGGGGAACTTGGTAGAGTAGCTGGCATAAGGACTAGAGGAACAGAGGGGAATTGCAACCCCATTCGAAGAACAACATAGCTTGGCCTGACCACACAGTTTCCTCCGAGTCTAGACCACCAACCAAGGAGTTTATTTGGAGAGATCTATGACTCCAGATACATATGTAGCAGAGGATGATCTTGCCTAATAGCAATGGGTGGGGAGGTCCTTGGTCCCAGGGAGGTTTGATGCCACAGCTTAAAGGGATGCTGGAGTGGTGGGTTGTAAGAGTATGGGTGGATGGAGGAGCACCCTCATACACACAAAGGGGAGGTATAAGGTGGATGTGGAATGGTGGTTGGTGGAGGAGTAATTGGGAAATGAGATATCTTTTGAGATGTAAATGAATGGGATGATTAATGAAAGAAAGGCTACCTAAATTTAAACTGAAAAAAATCCACCTTCATCAATTTAAAGGAGAATACTTTTTAAAATACTTTTATAAATGATTTTGAAGAAGTCCTTCATGGACATTTGGGTGCATTGTTTGGATAAGATGAGGGTTTTTACCTCTTGTTTTCTAGGGAAAAAGACAGAGGAAGGAGGAAGAGCAGAATGACAAGAAGAAAGAGGAAAAGGAAAGGGAAGATAGAGGAGAAAGAAGATGTAAAGTTGAGGGGCAAATTAATAGAACCTGTCAATATGCCTCCTTCTTCTATGTAGACTCCGCTATCTGATATTTCTACCACATCCTAAAACCACAAGCTAAGGAGCATGCCTTTACTGCAGAAGCTTATGGGAGATATTAAATACAAAACCATTCAATGTATAGTTTAAAATTTAATAATTGACCCAGGACAATAAGCATCCCAATTCTCCAGTCTTTTATCATTTTAATATGTTGGGGTATTTGAATTGTATCTAACCATTTTGGAGTTATTATGGATTTTTCTTTTTAAAAAAGAGCTGCCCTACTATGCTCTAGAAGAACCAGAAATAGTTTTACTCCATGGCTTGGGACACAACATTACTTGTAAATATATGAATCCTCTGATAGGCCCTTCCCACTCTACAATGATTACTAATTCATCTTAGGCCACTCCCACTCCAGTGAAATCTGTATGTCAGGCTTGAAGGCTTTACCATGTACCTGAGGCATACAGCTTCAAAAGAAGCTAGTCTCCTGTGACCTTTTGGCATCCCTTACTTGGAGGTGGCTCAGATTTTTCCTTGCGTTAGTCGATGGAAGGTCTCATGTGGTAAGTGCCCCCAAAGATATGATTTATTAATGGCTAAACAAAATTAGACCTTGGCCTTTGACCTTCATCAATATTCCAACATCTTAGCCAAACCCTGGCTTGGAATTTCGTTACAAGTTCAGACTAATCGCCTCTGGCATTGTTAGGGAGATAAGGAGGGAGGTAGAGCATTGAAGTTTACTCAATAGAAGTTGATAATCCCAGGGCAAGGTCAACTAGAATCCTCATTTTCAGTCACATATTACAGACCACATTAGAATCTGAGCTACTCCCAGGAATTAGCAAGAATGGGACCCCTGTGGCATATCTCTACTAGCCCAGAATATTAGCATAGTTGGGCGTTTACTAATGATGGGCTGGACCTTGAGCCTGGTCTGTGTGTGAAAGAGTGTACTACAAGGCATTTGAGCCTTTACTCTCATGTGGTCTGCAGACCCCCAGGCCCCATGCTGCCTGAGCGCTCTGGGCCCCATCCAGAAGAGGTGGTTGTTGCTTTAGATTCATTGTGTTTTCAGATGGCCTCAGATGTACCTTGACTGCTGAGCCACCTGACTTTTATTTTTCTTTTGTAATGACCATAAATGTCTGATGCCTAATTTTAAGAATATACATTCAGATCCTGCACTTCTTTGTGTTGTATCTGTCATCAGCTGATGTTGCTGACCTATGCTGGAACTTTGTTTCTCTTGTGGGTTGAGGGGCAAAGGCTGGCCAGCCCACAGCAATCTTATTCTTTTATCAGATTGGCACTGAATTTTTCAGAAATAAGTGAGGATATATAGGGAATGAATTTCTTTGTCAGCTTAAAAATAATGATCAATTAACTAAGATGTTTAATCACTACAAATAATAATTACTGAGTAATTAAACACAAATATAACATTTAACTATTAATGAAATTTTATTTTATTTTTCTAAAAATTACTACTCTCTTACTACATAGATTATTGATTTTTATTCTTGTTATCATTCTTCCTCCTATTCTGATTCTATTTCCACCTTTTATTAAGCTAATGTTATTTCATAGAAGCCACAAATATGCAAACTTGAGTAGCCAGATATATCTACACATCCATAGTGTCAATTACTTGGCCACATTCAAGAGTTCGTGATCATTATTATTTTCTTCTGTGATGATGTAGCACATAGTTGCACTGTAGATTCTCTAAGCTTAGTAATCATTGTTGGGAAATGTGATGGTAAGTCCTGTTCTGGTAATGTAAGATGTTTTAGCAAAGAAATACACCTTACTGGTTATTGTAAATTCACCTCTTACTAAAGGTAAGTACATAATATGGGTATTGAGAATATATTAATTTCCTTTGATATACTGTGGTATTTTAAAAGCATTAATATGAAAAATATTAATTCATAAATTGATTAACTTGCTTTCTCTAATTTAAATGAATGAGAATAAAATATCTTCTGGGAGGGATCTTGGAAGGAATAAATCACCTGAGAAATTAGGCTAAATTGCTTTGCACAGAACATCTTTATAATGGAAATAATGGATTGTCATGTTAATATATATTGACCTCTGGAAAAATGGTAGATTATAAGTTATTTATGAGTGACTTTCTAAATAAGAAATACCAAGATCTAACTCTGAGGAAAAAGAAGAAAAATGTTTTCAATAATTAGAGAAAGGATAGGACAGAGAATATCTAGTAAAAAAAGAGGGGAAACAGAAAATAGTCCAAAGCTCTAGACTTTACTGGAGCCAAAGCCATAAGCACAGTTTAAGTCATATGTTCTTGGTGAATAGAAATGTCCAATTCAACTCAAGAAGCAAGTCAACCTTACATATAAGTCTTTAATCCATGAGGGCATTTAGTATGATAATGAATCTTGTGGCAGCTTAGAATTAAAGAGATCCATTGCATTATTTGCCATATCTAGGGGAATTGCAAGAAAGCATCATCTCAAGAGAGAGGTTTATTGCTTCCTCTATGTGGAACACTGGGCTTCAAGAAATAAAGGGGTGGGAAACATCTGTGTCCCACCAGAGTTCAGGGAGACTCCTGCAGGACCCCATGGAACTGCAACTGGACAGGCATCAGGCCTCACAGGCCATAGAATCCAGCTCCGGGGTGGGGAAGGCACAGTTTTGGGGTCTGTGAGTCTCATGGAGGCCAGAGATGACAGATTCTCACTCCTGTACATCCAAGATTTCTGTATGTTGTAGAAGAGCTGAGAACAGACCCTTGGACAGACTCCAGCCTGGGGTCCAAAAGGAGGAGGGTAGGGGGAGAACTCTGGCAGTTTACCATGCAGGGATGAGAGAGTCTGGCTAGCTCAGGTGATTGGTTCTGCAATCTGCCTGGTTTGGCTGGAGGCTACTCCATTGCTCCAACACAGCAGGTCATGATGAAAGGAGGCAATCCATGGTTTTAAGGCATTTATTGTAGAAAGGCAGAGATAGGGAGAAGAGTAAAGAAGCAGAGGGCGGCCATGGCCACATGCAGAGAGGGGAAAAGGGAGGCAGAGAAGGAGGATAAAAGGTGTTCACAAGAGAAAGAGCTTAAGAGAGAGAGGAAGGGCCAAGCAGCCCCTATTATAGTGGGCTGGTTACCTTGCTGTTGCCAGATAACTGTGGGTGGGGCATATCTGCCTGTAGTCAGGTGACTGTGGGGGGTAGAGTCCAGCCAGAATACCAGGAGTTTGGTGCATTGCTCTACTTAACTCAGGATTATAGAGTTAAGGGCTCATGGTGTCAGCAGCCTAATGTCTCACTCTTCTGTCCCTTGTGTAATTTTCTACTGGGACTCTGGAGTAAGCCTAGCTCAACCAGAACACAGACTGCCTTTCACAGTCCAACACCTCTATATGACTTTGTATTTTATTTTCTGTGCTCATTGATGATGCAGTAGTTTTAAAAACATACTTAATTGATTTTCTTTATTTCATTCAATTTTGTCATTATTGTATCATGGTTTATTTTCTCCACACTGAGGAATTCTTGCATTGAGGCTTGAAGAGAAATCCCCACTACGAAAAACTTGAAGTAAATGATAAGATCTCTCCAACAGATACACAAGTCATAACACAATAACATGAGAACAGGAAATAGCTACTTTTCTTTTCAAGACTCATTGTTTTGAAAATTTAACAACTTCCATACAATGGGAAAATGTTTGTAAAATATACGTTGATAAATTTATTGATTCTCTCCTATACATATCAAGAATTTGTGCCCTGGCCAGGGATGGTGGTGCATGCCTTTTTTTACGTTCTTCTTCTTTATGATATGTGCTGGTGTTTATTTATTTATTTTTTATTTTCTTCATTTACATTTAAAATTATATTTCCTTTCTCAGTTTCCCCTCTGAAAGGAAAAAAAATCCTGTTCTCTCTCCTCTCCCCCTACTCACCAACCCACCCTCTTTTGCTTCCTGGCCATGGCATTCCCCTACACTGGGGCATAGAACCTTCACAGGACCAATGTCCTCTCCTCCATTGATGACCAACTAGACCATCCTCTGCTACATATGCAGCTGGAGCCATGAGTCCCACCATGTGTACTCTTTGTTTGGTGGTTTAATCCCTTTGTCTCTACAACTTCTTCCATGGATATTTTGTTCCCCCTTCAAAGAGGATTGAAGTATCCACACTTTGGTCTTCCTTCCTCTTGAGTTTCTTGTGGTTTGTGAATTGTATCTTGGGTATTCTGAGATTCTGAGCTAATATCCAACCCCATAGGAAGAACAACTATATCAACCAACCAGACCTCCCTCCATATCTCCCAGGGACAAAACCACCAACCAACGTGTACACATGGTAAGACCCATGGCTCCAGCTTCATAAGTAGCAGAGGATGGCCTTGTTGGATATCAATGGGAGGAGGGGCCTTTCGTCCTGTGAAGACTTGATGCCCCAGTGTCAAGGCAGGGTGTCAGGAGTGGGTGGGTGAGTAGTGGAATACCTCATAGAAGCAGAGGGAAGAAGGATGAGATGGGGGTTCATGGGCATGGGGGAGAATAAAGTGTGAATAAAGAAAATATCCAAAAAATAAAAAAGAAAGAAGAGAGAGAGAGAGAGAGAGAGAGAGAGAGAGAGAGAGAGAGAGAGAGAAATGTTGTTATCCACCATGACAGAGTGACATCTTTCAAAAAAAAAGGAACTAGAATATTCATACAAAGGGGAATAATAATGAAATAGGAAGGACTACATGGGTTGGGTAATTGAAGAGAAGGATAAAGCAAGATATGTAGTAAGAGATAATTAACAGTAATAGCTTTGGAAAATGGAAATGTACTACTGTGCAAAATTTCTAAGATATGTACAGTCACATAAATTACAGAGGATTTAAATCAGGGTACCCTATATGACAGTGAAAATTCACCAATCAGACACTGGGAAATACTAAATAAAATTCCTACTGCTGGGAATTCCTATTAATCTTTTGAATTCTTTGTCATTGGGATTAGACAGACTGCAAATATTTCAGGTTATTATGAAGTGAACTGGTACAATAAGAGTAGAATCAGTAGAAATATGTACATTATAAAATGCAATTTATTAAATTGATTTATAAAATAGGATCAGGAGAAGCAGAATAATCCACTAGCTTCTAAATCCATTTTGGAAAATCCATAGAAAGTTATTGATAAACAATCTACATTAGAAGGTCAACAATAGTTGAGAATATCAGCAGCAATAGATATGAGCAGCAGCAGTGATCAACATATGTGCTCAGGAAGAACCAATGGCAGAAGGGAAATGATCCTTTTACCTCAGACTTTTAAAGCAACATAGACATTGATGTCAGGTCTCTGAACTTCCATCATCAATTAGTTTTTTCTTTTAATGTGCCTCTATTCATAAGGGAGTACATTTTGGAAGGAATAAACAGCAGAGCAAAACTACTCATTCAATGTTTAGAAAACAAAATAAAGAAATAAGATATATCTTTGATTCTTTCAAAGAACAAGCTTTAGGTTTTGCTGATTGTTTGTATTGTTTTCTTTGTTTCCATTTGGTTGATTCTGGCCTTGAGTTGACTATTTAGTGCCTTTTACTCCTCTTGCATGAGTTTGCTTCTTTTTGTTCTAGAGCTCTCAGGTGCGCTGTTAAATTGTTAGTGTAAGATATCTCCAGTTCCTTTACCAGGACACTTAGTACTATGAGCTTTCCTCTTAGCACTGCTTTCATTGTGTCTCATAAGTTTGGATATGATATATCAACATTTTCATTAAATTTCAGGAAGCCTTTATTTCTTCCCTGACCAAGTCATCATTGAGTAAAGAGTTGTTCAGTTTTCACATGTATGTGGGTTTTCTGTAGTTTTGTTATTATTGAAAACCAGTCTTAGGCCATGGTGATCTTATAGGATGCGTTATATTATTTCAATCTTTTTGTATCTGCTGCCAGTTGTTTTGTGATCAATTAAATGGTCAATATTGGAGAAGGTACCATGAGGTGCTGAGAAGAAGGTTTATTCTTTTGTTTTAGGGTGATATGTTCTCTACAGAACATTTGTTAAAGCAATTTGTTTCCTAATGTCTTTTAGTTTCACAGTGTCTCTATTTAGTTTCTGTTTCAATAACCTGTCTATTGGTGAGAGTAGGGTGTTGAAATCTCCCACTAATTATTGTGCGGGGTTCAATGCGTGTTTTGAGTTTTAGTAAAGTTTCTTTTATGAATTTGGGTGCTCTTTGAATTTGGGGCATAGGTATTCAGAATTGAGACTTTCTCTTCATTGATTTTCCCCTTGACGAATATGAAGTATTCTTCTTCATCCCAATTGATAACTTTTGGTTGAAAGTCTATTTTATTGGATATTAAGATGGCAGCTCCTGCTTGTTTCCTGGGACAATTTGCTTGGAAGACCTGGAAGACCTTTTTACATCCTTTTACTGGGAGATAGTTTCTGTTTTGTTTTTGTTTTTGTTTTTTGTTTTTGTTTTTGTTTTATTGTTGTTGCTGTTGAGGTGTGTTTCTTTTCTTTTCTCTTCTCTTCTTCTTTTTTTTTCTTTTCTTTTCTTTTTTGGCTTTTCAGGATTTCTCTGTAAAGCCTTGACTGTCCTGAAACTCACTCTGTAGACCAGGCTGGCCTTGAATTCAGAAATCTGCCTGCCTCTGCCTCCCAAATGCTGAGATTAAAGGTATGCACCACCACTACCTGGAGAGGTGTTTTTCTTGTATGCAGCAAAATGCTGGATCTTGTTTGCATATCCAATCTGTTAGCTTATGTCTTTTTATAAGTGAGTTGAGTCTGTTAATATTGAGAAATAATAAATAGAGATGACTGTTGGTTCCTGATATGTTTGTTTTTGTAGGTGAATTTATGTGGTTGTGGCCCTCTGCTTTTGACTTTGTTGTGAGATGCTTAATATCTTGTCTTTTCTTTGGTGCAGATATCTTCCTTGTGTTGACGTTTTCCAAGATCCTCTGTAGGACTGGTTTGGTAGATAGATACTCTTTGAATTTGGTTTTTCCAACTATGTTGATTGATAGTTTTGCTGGGTATAGTAGCCTTGGTTAGTATTTGTGTTCTCTTAGAGTCTGTGTGACCTCTGACCAGGCTCTTCTGGTTTTCACAGTCTCTGTTGAGAAGTCTGTTGTAATTCTGATAGGTCTAATTTGGTATGTTACTTAGACTTTTTCCCTTGTAGCTTTTAGTATTCTTTCTTTGCTCTGTGCATTTAGTGCTTTGATAATTATGTGACAAGATTTTCATTTCTGATCCCATTCATTTGGTGTTCTATAGGCTTTGTCTTAGTCAGGGTTTTTATTTTTGCACAAACATCATGACCATGAAGCAAGTTGGGGAGGAAAGGGTTTATTTGGCTTACACTTTTACATGGTTGTTGATCACCAGAGGAAGTCAGGACTGGAACTCAAGCAGGTCAGGAACCAGGAGCTGATGCAGAGGCCATGGAGGGATGTTTTTTATTGGCTTGTTTTTCCTGGCTTGTTTAGCCTGCTCTCTTATAGAACCCAAGACTTTTAGCCCAGGGATGGCACTACCCCTTTGATTATTAATTGAGAAAATGCCTCACAGCTGGATCTCATGGAGGCATTTCTCCAACTGAAGCTTATTTTTCTGTGATAATTCCAGCCTGTGTCAAGTTGACACACAAAATTAGCCAGTACAATTGACCACTTGTCAACTTTACACACAAACACATCACTATTAAGCCTCAACCTTTATGTTTTTATTTATTCTCAAGATCTAAAGTCCCACAGTCTTTACATATTAAAAGTTTAATTAATTTAAAATGTCTAATATTTTTTAAAATTTAAAGTCTCTTAACTGTGGGCTCTATTAAAATACATTTTTCCTTTAAGAGGGAAAAATATCAGGGTACAGTCACAATCAAAAGCAAAACCAATGTCTGGGATCTAATTCATGATCTTCTGGGCTCCTCCAAGGGCTTTGGTCACTTCTCTAGCTCTGCCCTTTGTAGCACACATTTTTATCTTTTGGGCTCCAGATTCCTGTACTCTATTGCTGCTGCTGTCCTTGGTGGTCACTGTATGGTACTGGCATTTCCAAAACACTGCTGTAACTAGGTTTACCAGTAGCCTCTCATAGACTATCTTCACGGTGCCAAGCCTTAACTCTTTTGCATGACACCTTTAGTCCTGGGCCATGAATTGTAAACTGAGGCTGCACCTTCACCAATGGCTTTCTATGGCCTCTCACTGTGCCGAGCCTCAGCTGCTCTCCATGACCCCTTCATGCTGTCAAAACAAGTACCACCTGGGTGACTCTTACACATTACCAAGTCCTGCTGCAGCACAAGGTACAACCTTGGCTATCTCTGGAACACAACCTCTTAGTGCTCTCAGAAAACACTCCCCAGAAGATGTCACCTCAATGATGCTGGTCTCTTCTTAATCACCACTAATTTCTTAGCTCCAGCTAACCAGCATCAATAGTCCCAGCAATGCAAAGTTTTCATTTTAGTAGTTCTGGTATCTTGTTAATCACAGCTGATACTTCAGCCCCAGCTAACCAGAACCACAGAATCTTCACAATCAAAACAACATGGCCCTGATAAGAGTCTTTAATCTTTCCTCTGAAATTTCACAAGCCAGGCCTCTATCTCTGTACTGTTCTCAACAAGATCTTCTAAGCTCTCACAGACATTCCACAGAGTTCTTAACAGTGGCTCTTCTAGCTCAAAATTCCAAAGTCCTTTCACAGTCCTCCCCAAAACATGGTCAGGTTGTCACAGGAAAACCCCACTCCTGGTACCAATATGTCTTAGTTAGGGGTTTTCTAGAGTCACAGAACTTAGTCTCTATGTAGTAAAGGGATTTATTGATGACTTACAGTTTGTAGTCCAACTCCCAACAATCAACTCCCAACAACAGTCACGGCAGCAGCTGTGAATGGAAGTCCAAGGATCCAGCAATTGCTCAGTCCCACAAGGCAAGCAGGCGAAGCAGAGAGAGCCTTCCTTTTTCCAATGTCCTTATATACGTCTCCAGCAAAAAGTGTGGCCCAGGTTAAAGGTGTGTGCCACCACACCTTTAACCCTGGGTGACCTTGAACTCATAGAGCTTTCTATGTTAATCCTGTGGGATTCGTAGCCACTAATAACAATATTAAGAAGAATAATAAATCCAAATTACCATGGAGAAATCAAATTGCCTCTTCACAATAAAAATAAACAAAATTATGTCTAAAGTGCAAGAGATCCTTTAGGGCGTCTCTTAGTACTTCCATGTCCTGTGATTAAAGTCAATGAGAAATTACAACAGCCTAATCCAAACAAAATGACAAAAGATGCAGACCCATCAAAAATAAAAATATGGGTCAATCCTCCAAAAAAAGAGCCAAGACCTGCTAAGGTGCTTGCTGAGGAAAAAAAAAATACAAAATGGATAGTAAAAATAGGTAGTTATAAATACCAGCTAAGGCCACGTAATCAGTTACAAAAACGAGGATTATAAATAATATAAATGCTTCTGTCTTATTTTGTTAAAAATACACTTTTCTTCCAATTTCTTTAACATCAATTGGTATTTAAGTTAAGACACTAAAAAATGTTCCCAAGGGACATTATAAATTTATAAATGCGTTTGCGATTATACAAAAAATAATTATATCATGTTAGACATACTCATGATTTTGTTATTATTTCATGTAGACATGAGATATTATTTGTGTCAAGTTAACAAGGGATAGATTGTAGTGGCTATTCCTGGTTGTCAACTTGACTACGTCTGAAATGAATTACAATCCAGAATTAGAAGGCTCACGTGTGGCCCTAATCTGGAGGCTGAGAGATACAAGTTTCTGACCTGAATCTTGGCATAGAGACCTTGAGGAATAGTGGCTACGAATCCCACAGGATTAACATAGAAAGCTCTATGAGTTCAAAGTCACCCAGGGTTAAAGGTGTGGTGGCACACACCTTTAACCTGGGCCACACTTTTTGCTAAAGACATATATAAAGACATTAAAAAAAAAGGCTCTCTCTGCTTCGCCTGCTTGCCTTGTGAGACTAAACAATTGCTAAATCCTTAGACTTCCATTCACAGCTGCTGCCGTGACTATTGTTGAGAGTTAATTATTGAGAGTTAAACTACAAACTGTAAGTCATCAATAAATCCCTTTACTACATAGAGACTAAGTTCTGTGACTCTAAAAAACCCCTAACTAAGACAGGCTTCTTGCATCTTTATGGCCATCTCTTTCTTTAGGCTGGAAAAGTTTTCATCTATGATTTTGTTGAAGACATTTTCATGTCCTTTGATCTGGAAATCTTTGTTCTCCTCTATTCTAATTATCCTTAGATTTAGTCTTTATATTGTGTTCTGAATTTCCTGGATGCTTTGGGTTAAGAGGTTTTTTTATGTTTCTTTGACAATTGTGTCAATCTCTTCTACCTTATCTTCTACACCTGAGATTCTCTCTTCTATCTCTTGAATTCTGTTGGTAATACTTACATCTGTAATTCCTGACCTCTTTCCTAGTTTTTCCATTTCCAAGTTTGCCTCCCTTTGTGTTTTCTTTATTGTTTCTACTTCTGCTTTTAAGTCTTGGGTTGCTTTATTCAATTCCTTCACCTGTTTACTTTTGTTTTTCTTGCATTTCTTTCAGTGAGTTGTTGATATATTCTTTAAAGGACTCTGTTATCTTCATGAGATTGTATTTTAGGACAGATTCTTGATTTTCTGGTCTGTTGGTGTATTAGGAGCTTTCTGTGGTGGGAGAATTGGGTCCTGAAAATTCCTGTATATTTTGGCTTCTGTTGCTTATAGCCTTGCACTTGTCTTTTGCCATCTGGATATCCCTGGTGTTTGTTGATCTGGCTGACTGTCTGAAGTCTGCCTCTTTTGTTTCTGGGTTGCTTCAGGTATCCTGGTAGGCCTATGACCCTGGCTGAATTCGATCACCTTTGGGGCCTTCCAACTGGGGGCACTTCACAGGGGCATAGAAGCGACTGATCAGTTGCCCTGGCCTACGTAGATCTCCTGGGAGGCCTTTAAACTGTTGAGTTTTCAGTGGAGCACTCAAGCTGTATCTCAACTGCTCTGAGTGCAGAGGGTCCTAAACTGCTCAACTGCTCTTAGTGCAGTGGGTCCAACTGCTCTGATTGCAGCAGGTCCTCTAAGATGTATTGGAATAGGTAGTTTTCATGGGAGCAGACCAACTAGGTGTCTGCCCAGCAGCAAGGACCAGGTAGAAGGAGTGGAAGGGATGAAAGGAAATAGAGTGGTATTTGGCAGGGCGTTTTGGTGGATGATAGGTCTTGAGTCCACCAGGCTCGGACCACCAACTCCAGGACTCGGGGACATCTGGGGAAGAAATATGTGGACAGATCTCTCCAAATGGACAAAGGCTGTGAAGATATTTGTGTCCCATGTAAATGCTCATTAAAAGTGACTTTATCCAAGGAGGAGTTCAATAATCAGGTGGATATGATGACCTGTTTTGTTGAAAGACAGTCTCTTTCCTCAGATATTCTTGTCATTTTCCAATAGGCACATGAACAAAGTAGCCATTGAGGAAAAGATCGGGGTTATGTGTGGATTCAACTACAATGACACCTACTTATCATGCTGAACTGGCTATAGCTGCTGTTGAATGCCAGATTTCCAACAACAGAGACCAATGCTGAGTCTCAGATATGGCATTTTTTGAGGTGACCAGCTAGCAACCTGTGGCAGGTTGACTACATTCGATCACTTCCTCAGTGGACAAAGGGTTTTGTTGTTGTTGGTGGTGGTGGTGGTGGTGGTTTTTGCTAGAGTAGATAATTATTTGTGTGGTAGATTTGCCTTTCTTGCATGTAATGCTTCTGCCAAAATCACTATCATGTAGTGTAGAATACCTTATCCACCATCAGGGTATTAGGCACAGTATTGCTTCTATCTAAGGAACTCATTTCACATCTGGAGAAGTACAACAGTGAGCCCACAATCATGGAATACACTGGTCTTGTCATCTTCCCCACCATCCTGGAGCAGCTGGCCTGATTAAAAGATGGAATGGCCTTTTTGAGACAACACCAACTAGGTAGCAGTAGCTTGGAGGGCTGGGAAAGGGCCTTTCAGAAGGGAGTACATGCTTTGAATCAGTATCCAACATATGGTACAAATTCTCCATAGCCAGGATTAATGGATCCAGGAATCAGGGATAGAAAATAGAATGTTTCCACTTTATATAACTCCTAGTGACCTACTTGGAAAATTTTTGCTTCCTGTCCCTCCAACTCTAAGTTCTACTGCCCTATAAGTTTTCGTTCCAGAGGGGACACTGCTCCTGTCAAGAATCAACAAACATTCCATTGAATTGCTAGCTCAGTTCACCCCTGGTCATTTTTTGGTTTTAATTCCCTTAAACTAATAGGCTAAGAAAGAAATAACAGTGTTAGGAGGGGTAATCGATCCAGATTATCATGGTGAAACTGGGTTGCTTCTTCACAATGGAGGTAAGAAGGATTATGTCTGGAGTGCTGGATATCTATTAGGGAATCTCTTTGTTCTTCCATGTCCTGTGAATAAAGTCAGTGGGAAAGTACATCAGCCTAATTCAAGCAGCTCAATGAAGGACACAGGGGCATTAGTTGTCAGGAGCCATCTAGAATAGGTAAATGACTAAATAGATGACATTCCTGAAGGTGGCCCATCATTTTTGCATGGACTGTGATGAGTGAGCTCTAAGATGCAAGGCCCAAAAGGGACTTCATTTCATAATTGATTCTTGTAGCTGATATGCTTTTCTCATCATTATTAAATTAAAATAATAATGCCTGGACATGAGCCTACCCTATTGGGTAGATTTCCTGCAGATCAATGAACTGACTTTTAGTGGTGCTATATAGACAAATAGATTTCTAATAGTGATTCAACAGATTTCCTAAACTTATACAAGTGATTTTGAAATCTTTTCTAAAAAATTGTAATTAGAACTCTCTAATCCTCCTATCATGAGCTATTTGCACTAATATAGCAAGCAGGCATGGAAGAGATTTATACACACACACATACACACACACACACACACACACACACACACACACACACATATATATATATACTTTCCTTTTCAGTGGGTTGTAAAAATATTATCTGATAACAAAATGTCATAAAAGAGATGAACATATTGTAGGTATAAGAACAGAAGATAAAATATAAGTTTATCTATAACGTAGACCTAAGAATTATTGTTTTAAATTCTCATTGAACCAGTGGTGCTAATAATAGATAATGTTTTGTTAGATAACTTGTCTTAATACAAACACATACAAACATCTGTTGTTCTTATTCAATTTATGATTTGAGTTTTTCTTTGAACTTGTTGTAAACTTTAAAAACAGATGCTTAGAATATCATATGATCACTTATCCTATAAAAATACAATAACTGGGAATGGTAATAAAGAGAACAGCATAGAGAAGAGACAACAGAATACAGCAGATAGAACAGAGAGAGCAGGCAGGCTCCATATCATGAAACAAGTTTTTCTTCTTAACAGCAGGGCTTCTTCCTACTGACCAGGACAGGCTTTTTTTTTATTACAGACTTGGAATTCTTTCATTTAGCAATAGAGTAGTAGAAGCTTTTTATTTTTCTATCTGATAAAGTTTAGAGCTTAATTTTCATCCAGAATGAGTGAGTTCTTTCTGCACTGGTGCTTGAGCCTTTGCTCAATTCACCAAATATATATGTGTATGTAACTGTATGTGAGTGTGTGTGTGTGTAAGTGTGTGTGTGTGTGTGTGTGTGTGTGTGTGTGTGTGTGTGTGATTGTAAGTATGTAAGTTGATGAGAGAGTTGGTTGGGCCTGACTAGAATATACGGTGTATGAATATGTGTGTATGAATGTATATTGACTGTATAAAAGACTTTTTACCAGCCATTTCTCTAACTGATAAGGAGTTAAATAAACTCCTAACCTCAGGGCATATATAAAAAAGAATAAAAATCTTTAACAAATTCCTTCCTCCCATAACTAACAGTCTTTATGATAAGAGGTACGCAGGTTTTGGCCTCTGAGTAAATTTGAGTGAAGACAGGTAAGCATATTTAATAACAAGCAACTTTTACTCTCACAAAACAAAGTTTTTCCCCCACAGGTGCTCTACCCAATTGGCTGACTTCCAGGGAGAACCAGTGCTTGGGCAGGCTCCCAGCAAACAAGAATGAAGGTATGAGTCAGTATTACAGGAAGAGCCAAGACCTTCTGAGGTGCTTGCAGAGGGTGGAAGAAATACAGAATGGGTAGTAGAGGAAGGTTGGTTATAAATATTATCTAAGGCCACATGACTAGTAACAGAAATGAGGATAAGTAGCATGAATGCATCTGTTTTATTTTACTAATACATTTGGATAGCTATCTGTGCTTTCTTCTAATCTCTTTAACATCAGTTAAGACAGTATCTATGGTTATTATATGAAAGTTGAGATAATAAAGGGATTTTTCCCAAGGGACATTGACCTGTTTTAAATTTACAATGCATTTGTGATTGTTCGAGAGATAGTTATAACACATTAGGCTGCAGACTGTATGTCTTCCCAGTAAATTACTAAATATAGAGAGACATTACATAAACTCTATGAGTACAGAATGCTGAGAAATACAATGACAATCACTTCACTTAGAACTTATTCACTCACTCAAAGACTGCCCCAGATATAACAGTCTTCTCAATGTTCAAATAATTTATATAAAATGATACATTTTCTTATTTTGAGTAATCATTTTCTTACATACTTCATAATTTAAACATTTCAAATTTCTTTTGGGGGGTGAACAAAGGGATTATTTTTGCTTACAACTCTCAGGGTACACTCTGTGTTAGCTACTCTTGATTGTCAACCTGATTACCTCTGGAATTAACTAAAACCCAAAGAGTTGAGTACATGTTTTATTGTCCTTCTTGCCCTCCTCCTCCTCCTTCTCCTTCTTTAAAATTTCTTAAGATACTGATGTCATGGGATTGCAAAACAGAAGTTACATGATATTTTTCCCACTTATCTTTTTATCTGTTTTTCTATCATACAATACATTCCAAAAACATCCTTTCTGAAGGGACTATGATTCTATTGTCTTTGTTTTTATTGAAGATTAGTCTTTGTCCATGGTGATCTGGTAGGATGCATGGAATTATTTCAATTTTCTTGTACCAGTTGAGGCTTGCTTTGTACTCAATTGTATGATCAATTTTGGAAAAGGTACCATGAGTTGGTGAGAAGAAGATGTATTCTTTTTTTTTTAAGGGTGAAATGTTCTATAGAAATTGGTTAAATCCAGGTGTTTCATAACCTCTATTAGTTTTACTGTGTCTGTTTATTTTCTCTTTCAATGACCTGTCCATTAGTGAAAGTGTGGTGATGAAGTCTTCCACTATTATTGTGTAGGGTTCAGTGTATGTTTTGAACTTTAGTAAAGTTTTTTTTTTTTATGAATGTGGGTGTTCTTGCATTTGAGGCATAGATTTCAGAATTGAGATTTTCTCTTTGTGGATTTTTCCATTGACATTTCTGAAGTATCCATACACATCTTACTTTATAACTTTTCTGTGAAAGTCTATTTTATTGGATATTCAGGATGGTAACTCCAGCCATAACAAGAACTAAAAATCATCTGTATTTAATATCTCTCAATATTAATGGACTCAACTCACCTATAAAAAAAAAACATATCCTAACAGACTGGATAGGCAAACAAGATCCAGCATTTTGCTGCATACAAGAAACACACCTCAATAAAAAGACAGACACTACCTCAGAGTTAAAGGCTGGAAAAGGGTCTTCCAACCTTTTTCCAAATGGTCCCATAAAATAAAGAAAGAAATGTTCAGTGTAATTATGATCAGGGAAATGCAAATCAAAACATCCCTGAGATTCTACCTTATACCATTCAGAATGCCTACAATCAAAATATCAGCTGATAACACATGCTTGGGAGGATGTGGAGGATGAGGAACATCCCTACATTGCTAGTGCAATTACAAACTTATAAAATCACTCTGGAAATCAATCTAGAGATTCCTCAGAAAATTAGAAATAGATCTACCTAAATATTCAGCTATTATACTCCTGGGCATGTACCCAAAAGTTGCCCCACAATGCCACAGGGGAAAGTATTCTACTATGTTCATAGCAGCCTTCTTTGTTTTAGCTAAATGCTAGAAATAACCCAGAGGTCCCACAACAGAAGAATAGAAACAGAAAATGTAGTTCATTTACACAATGGAATACTACACAGCTATCAAAAATGAAGACACTCTGAATTTTTGAGGCAAATGGATGGAACTAAGAAATAAAATTCTGTGTGAGGTAACACAGACCTAAAAGTATATTCTTAGTATGTGCTCACTAAAAAGTGGATGTTAGTCAAAAAAGACAGAATACCTAGGATCCAGCCCACAGAACTCAAAAAGGGTAACAAGCTGAAAGGCTCAATTGAGTATTCCTCAATCCCACTTGAGAGGGAGAATAACACAATCCTAGGAGGGAGAAGAGATGGAGGATCCTGTGTAAAAAAAACAGGACAGGGAGGAGAAGAGGAGGAAATGATCAGATATTGGGTTGACTGAAGTCCTGAAGACCAGCACAAAGAATGGAAACAGGCAACTTAGGGAGGTAGAAGTTTGGGGGACCCTCCAGAATGTACCAGAGACCAGGCACATGAGACACTCTCAGGACTCAAAGTGAGTTACCTTAGGTGAAATGCCATGCAGAAAGGAAAGGGAATTTGTAGATCCCATCTCCATTGGGACAGGGCATCAAGTGATGGATGGTGTAGCCATCCCACCATCCCCATCAAAAACTCTGACCCATAATTTTTCCTTTATGAAAGAACTGCAGGGATGGAAATGGAGAGAATCCTGAGGAAAAGGAAGTCTGGGGACAGGCATAAAGTGAGATCTACCTCATGGGGATGCCCCAAGGTCTGACACTATTACTGAAGTTATGGAGTGCTCACAAAAACAGCCTATCATGTCTGCCCTCCAAAAGACCCAACAAGCAGCTGAAAGAATCAGATGCAGATATTTATACCCAACCAATGGACAGAAACTAGTGATCCCTGGGCTTGAATTAGGCAAAAGCTGGAAGAAGCTGAGGACAAGGGTGACCCTGTAGGAGGACTAGCAGTCTCAGTTAACTTGGATCCCCAAGATCTCTCAGACACTGGACCACTAACCAGGCAGCATTCAGCAGCTGATATGAGGCCTCCAACAGATATACAGTAGAGGACTACCGGTTCTGGGTTCATTAAGAGAAGATGCACCTAACCCTCAAGAGACTGGAGGCCCCAGGGATTGGAAGTCTGGTGGTGCAGGGGGTACAGGGATGGGTACATCTTTGTAGAGTTAGGGAGGTATGGGATGTGGTACAGAGTGTGTATCAGAAGGGGGATAAAATCTGGAGTGTAAAAAAATTAAGTAAAATTCAAAATGAATATATATTTTTATTAATTCTTTGTGGTTTGTACATATATTAATATATTTATCTTTTGTATAACACTTCTCATTTGCACCCCTTTATCCCTACTTTCCCAACTTGGAGCCTTTTTGCTTTTTCTTCAAGGCCATTTTTTGCTTACTATTTTCAGTTATGTATTTTGCACTGCAACATGAGCAAATTATTGGCACTATCCATTTCAATAAAAGTGACATTCCTTCACAACGCAGCTAACAATTGTCAACATCTATTCTGATATTAGTATGTCTTCATGCTAAGCCCTCCTCTATACAACAGTATTTGAATTGGCTTGGGCTTCGACAGGTCTTATGCATGATGTCACAATCACTGTAAGTTCTTATGTGCAGTTGTCATGCTGCATCTAGATCACATAGGTGCCTTGTAATAACCCATTGTTTCTGACTTTTATAATCATTCCATCTTTCTTTCTACATACTCTGAGAGCTTTAGAGGCAGTAGTATGGTATATAATTCTTCTTTCTGACTGAGCATTCTGTAGTAGTTTATCCTCTACCCCTCTGTTGTTTTATAGACAAGAAAGCCATAGCCTAACATGTTCAGTAAAAATACCATACATTAAAAGAAAATGTACCTTTTCTTATAAAATATATCCTGATTACAATGTACCTTTTCTTATAAAATATATCCTGATTACAATTTCCTTTCTTCCCACTCCTCTAAATCTTCCCTTCCCCATTTTTTCTCCCCAAGATGTGCTCTTATTCAGTTTCTGTTGAGAAAGAAGAGGACTTCCAGGGATATTTAGCAAATACATCAAGCATGACAAATTATAGTAAGACTAAATATCATATTGATGTCATCATATTGGTATCAGTCAAGAGAATACAATGGGAGGAAATGGGTTCCAATAACAGGCAAAGGAGTCACAGTGCCTCCTTCTCCTTGACAGACATGTACATACACACTCAAACTGTTAAGATTCCCATAAGAACACCAAGGTAGACAACCATAAAATATTTGCAGAGGATCTAGTTCAGATACATGCAGGCTTCATGGTTTTTTTCTATGAGCCCTACTTAGTTGATTCTGTGGTCTGTGTTCTCATTTTCTGTCCTTGATTTCTCCAGTAAATCCCTCTTTCCCCTTTATGCAGGAATCTCCAGTTCAATTTAAGGTTTATCTTATTGCTGCTTCTTCTCTCATCATTTCTTGGTAGTCCACTGGATTTTGCATCAATCCATGACTGTAGCAGAATATCATTAATAATCTTTTAATTAACACTTGTTTTGTGAGTCATATTTGATATTATTTTAGTACATAAGCTATGCAGTCTTTGGTTTCTGGGCATTATTGCAGTATCAGGCATATGGTTCCTTTTGTAGTGTGGACCTTTATTCTAACTAAACTGGTCTAATTGAACATTGGTTGTCCACTCATTGCAAATTATGTGTCATCTTTGCCCCATCACATATTTCAGGAAGGATATATTTTATGTGAATGGTTTTGTGGTCAGATTGGTATTCCAGTCAAGTATAATATTGAAAATATTTTTGATCTATAGTTTAGTTTTTGAAGTATACCATATAGTCACTCTTTGCAGAAGAATAGACATAGAGTGTTACCTAGGGTAAACATTAGAATAAAATAGTTATTTTATCATATTAATAAAGCAGAATATCATTGAAAATAATTTCAATCATTTCATATATATCTATCCCCCCTCTTCTCACCCTCTCTTGATAGTCCTGTTTGGTTCTATTCTAAAGTACTGGGCTACCCAGGCTCCAATTACTGGCCTTCCAAGCATTATCAGGAAAGTTCTTCCTATTTTGGTGTATATCTCTCTAGTTAAGGCAGTCATTGGTTGAACATTTCTAACAAATTCTCTGCTATCATCCATCAAACACACTTTTCAGGCATGAAATGCTTAATTGATGTAAGATTGGGTTACCAGGTTGGTGTTCCATTCAAAACCAATATCTTTAACATATTTTTGATCTACAGTTGGTTGAATCTGGGGAGGTATAACATGTATATTCAGAGGCCCAAGTATGTGTTTACATTCTATTTTTTAAGTACTCACTAATTTATCACTACAATATAATTTCCATACTAACATTTCAATGATTTATCTTTGCATGGTTTTATATATTGATTTTTTTATTTTTCTTATTCTCATATGAGAATGTTTCTATAACGATCTCATAAATTTAGATATATTGCTGTGTTTTAAAATGTATTACTTTTTTCTTATGAAAAACTATTCAGGATGGGTACAATTGTGAGCACAAATCAACTTTCTTTTCAGAATATTACACTCTGTTAGTTTTTCCCTAGTATTGTAATTAGTTGATTATTTTATTTATTGACAATTCAAATGTTGTTCTACCTCCTGTTTTACTCTCTGGAAATCCCAAATCCCACTATCTCTCCCTTTTACCTCTAAAAAGCTAATTCCCTCACCCACCTAAGCACTCCTGCCTTACTCCACTAGTATACCCCTAACTTGGGGCAACAAGACTCCACAGGACCAAGTGCCTTCCCTCCCATTGATGCCTGATAAGATAGTCTGCTATATGTGTAGCTGGAGCCATGGACCCAACCATGTATGTTCTTTGGTTGGTGCTTTAGTCCCTGGGAGCTCTGAGGGGTCATTAGTTGATATTTTTGTTCTTCTTATGATTTATCAGCTATTCAGTACTCATTTAATGATTTTTTAGTAAGGAAGTTAATGTAATTAAATATAAAAATACAAATTGTCCTGTATATACCAGAAGTGTTGAGGAATATCATATACCTGAAGACCCTGACTCCCATTGTATCAGAAACAATGTGTTGATTATAACATCAGTGTCATCCCTAACTTAATACCTATTCTCTTAAATTATATTATTGAACAGCAATAATATATATGAAAAAGTTAGATATGTACAAGAAACAATAAATCTTGGTAATTTTCAATTCATCAAAATACATTTGAAGATGCAAGCTTGGCATATTTACATGGTTTCAAAAGTGTCATCAGACAAATTGATTCATTCATTGAGGCATGGTTTAAGAAAATCTGAACAACACAATCATGATTCTGCATGCTATTAACAAGTAAGCAAAAGATGCTTACTATTTTTAAATTGCCTTTAAATTTCTTTTATTATTTTCTATGTGTATTGTTTGACTGTATATTTGTTTATAGAACCACATAGAATCTATAGAGGTCAGAAGAAAGCATTGGATCCCCTAGAACAGGCATAACATGTCTGAAATGCCATGTATATGTTGTGAATCTAACCCAGTAGTTTAAAAGTGAAGCCAGAGCCAGTACTCTTAAGCACTGACCCATTTTTTCTAGTACATGTCCTTGTTTTCTTTTCTTTTCCTTTTTTATTATACACTTGAGGTAGAAATTCAAACAAGAGAAAAGTATAACTTGACTTTAAAATACTTATATATAAGATAAAAAAAAAAAACAGAATTTAGGCACTAACTTGCCTTCTCTTGAAAATCAGATTTAACCTTGGCTAATAATAAATCATAAAGTTGAACCTTCTTAATTACTTACGTGTTACTTCTTTCAATAATTTTACACTCCTTTTAACGTTAAAATACGCCAGCAATAATGGTAGAACAATCGTCATATATACAGTCCAGCTTTGGTACACAGAATATAAGGGATCTGAAAAAGAAACTAAGAACATTTTTAAAAATTATAAAATTAGTGAGAGTGTGCAAGAAAAAGAGAAGTAAAATCATATCATTTGATATCATTTTACTACCTGTTGGAATTTTTCAGAGTGGAAGAATACCTTTAATCAGCACTCAGGAGATCTAGGCTTTAGTACAGAGTCCAGTTTTTGATAGATAATGAAATTCTGTATCAAAACAGAAAGTAGAGAAGAGTAGAAAGAAAAGAAGAAACAAAGAAACAAAAAATGAACAGGAACAAAAGCAAAGAAAAGAGAAAGAAGAACAAAATAATGCAAAATGTAGATAGTTTTGCTGTTTAGCCAATTCTTACAAGTATATAAAGTAGATAGTTATTTCATTTAGATTTTATCCCCTATTGTCAATTTTAATTTGATAATACAATTGAAAGAAAATTTGTTATATATATATAATTTTGGAGCCATATTGTAGTAAGCAGAATTAACCTCTAAAATATCCATACACACTCCATGGAAATTTGGAGTGTGTTATATTATGTTGGAAAGTACATTTTATGTATAATTAAAGTTATAAACCCTAAAATAAAAAAGACTTTTTGGGATTATTGAGGTGGATCTAATCTAATAGTAAATACTACTAATAACAGATATCTTCACTAGAAACAATCAGAATGAAGGAAACTCACAGTGATTTACAACTGAAAGACTCCTGGCTCTTCATTGTTTGTAAAGTCTCATGGGAAGAATGTGATGTAATTTATTTCAGCAGCTATGTGACAGCTAGCAAGAAAATGAGACTCCACAACCACAGTTGCCAGGAACTAAAATGATCCAACACTATAAGCAAACTTGTGAATGCATAAGTAAAGCTCCAAATACCAACAAATTTGTATAGTCTATATACTAGAAAGTATAAAAGACAAATACATTGGCTCATTCTAGAGCCTTTGGAAAACAATGCATTTAATCTAATGAATCCCATTTCAGATCTTTGATCCCCAGAACTAAAGAGCAAAAATTTCCTGACTTAAGACAATAAATTTAAGGTAATTTGTTCTGTTTATCAGAGAAGATATACTATGGAAAAGACATAATGAATTGTAGTCTATAGAGTTGAAATATCATACATCTCAAGGAAAAGAGGACCTATAAATAACCTGACAATAGCTCCACATTTATTTTTAAGCTGGTCCAGTGAACTACAAACAAAAATTGATAATTAGGAAAGTGATTGCTCAGGAAAATGTTTACTATAGAGAAGTTATAAAACAGGAATCCTAAGCTGAAGAGCATGATGAAAGAAACCAAAAAGCAGCAGGGAGCATCAGTAACAGAAGAAACTTGATCAAGTAGAGTAAACATTACTCAAGTTAAATAAGTACAGATGCATTGGAATTATTCAGATAGAGAAGAAGTAAAATATGAAAAGTATGCAAACATAATATATTAGAGACATTCTGAGAGCTAAGTATTACATAATGAAAATTATGGAAGGAAAAAGATTATTTTAAAATATTAGATGAAAACTTCACAAATCTTGAAAGAAATAGGGGGATCAGGCTACACAAAGCTTAATGACATCTAATTTAATCCATGAAAATTTTCAATAGGACGTCTTATATACAAGCTGTTGAAAATAAAAGAATGTCTCATGATACAAAGCTGAAGCAAAGGTACTTACCATAACATTTTAATTCATAAATCTTGAACAACACTTAGATATCTAGGTAATATTATCTGAGAAAGGAATATTACTTTGTCATTTCTGAACCTCTAATACAGAATATAGGATATAGAGAAGATGTAAATAAATATCAATGAGGAAAATTTAATAGAGACTCAAATTATTCAACTGAGAGTATTATATTCAGTGATATTACTGATTATAGAATGGCTAATACAAAAATAGTGTTAGTGTATTAAATAATATTTAAAATACAGAGTAAAGAAAAGAAACATTAAGCAGAACTGCAGAAAACTAAAATAATTATGCAGAAGAAAGAAAATTGATCAACAATTTGAAAAGGCCCAATACTTTCAGAATACCAGTAAAATATTTTATGCATCATAGACCTGATTAAGAAATATCACATAGAAAGCTAGACAGCTAGACAGCCAGTCAGATAGATACACACTCACACACACCAATGGAAAGTTATCCACTGTTAATGATATGCAAAGTGATACCATAATCAGTTGCTTATAAAGAATTTTGCACCAACATATGATCTACCTCATCACTAATTCTTCCAAAATAGCTGACTAGAGCTATGCAGTCCTTTAACAAGACAAAACATTTATAATCAGGAAGAGTTAAACACTGTTGGCTTTTGAAATCTCAAAATTATCTGTAACCTCTTATTCTCTCTCAATCTCTCTCTCTCTCTCTCTCTCTCTCTCTCTCTCTCTCTCTCTCTCTCCCTCTCTCTCCATATTTTCTCTTGCAGAATATTCAGACGTTATAATAAGCTTGGGTTTAGGTATGTGATTTTGATTATAGATTAAAATTATTTGCCTTTAGTGACAAAAATGAGGAAATTGATTTCCATGTGTTATAAATTCTAAGGAAGAATTCTCTATGGGAATGGCAGACATACAGGTCTATCTATGCTATAATCCAAGTTCTATCTAGAAAGAAGTTGGAAAATGAGAACAAAGAGACCTTTCTGGTGTCCACTCTGACTCTGGAGGGGTTTTTGTTTAGATGATGAAAAATAGGTAATGTGTACATTAATATCCACTCTTGTTATTCACTGTTTGCCACTAAATGTTCTATATAAGCATTCCCATATAAGCCTTTCTCAATAATGCATACTCAAATGTCAAAAATCACACTTAGTTTTATTATATTCTTCATGAACTCTATTTTCTTTTTTTATTGGACATTTTCTTTATTTACCTTTCAAATGTTATCCCCTTTCCCAGTTTCCTTATCACATCCTCCCTCCCCCCACTTCTATGAGAGTGTTCCTCCACCCACCCACCCACTGCCCCCTCTCGGCCCTTGATTCTCCTATGCTGAGGCTATCGAGCCTTCATATGACCAAATACCTTTCCTCCAAGTGATGCATGACAAGGCCATCCTCTGCTACATGTGCAGATGGAGCCAGGTATACTCCTTCATTGATGATTTAGTCCCTGGAAGTTCTGGGGGTCTGGTTGGTTGATATTGTTTTTCTTCCTATGGGGCTGCAAACTACTTCAACTCCTTCAGTGCTTTCTCTAATTCCTCTATTAGGGACCCTGTACTCAGTCTAATTGTTGGCTGTGAACATCCGCCTCTGTATTTGTAAGGTTCTGGCAGGGCCTCTCAGGAGACAGCCATAACAGGCTCCTTTCAGCATGCACTATTTGGCATCCACAATTGTGTCTGGTTTTGGTAACTGTATATGAGCTCTATTTTCAAACAAGTATAATTTTTCCTATTTAATAGACATAAAATGGAAAATATAAAAAGCTATTGCATTTATATAAAACATTGTTATTAGAATTAAATAGAATTGTACTATATTTCACATTTCTTCATTATAGACTAAATAAAACATGATTACATTTTTTGAACTATATTCATATATATTAAATGACAATATAATAATGAAATAATAATAACAATAATAAACACAAATAAATGACAAAAATAATGAAAATAAATGTGATTTGACTCAATATTTCTGAAGCTGTTTCCTCTTATGGCAGAACCATCTTGTTCTATATACAGCTGAAAATACTGACAGATTTAGTTGTCTCACTCAGCATTCTGTTACAATACAATCTTTTAAGAATACACCAAACCACAGATCCTCATGGCAATGATCAAAGTTTCACATAAATAAAAATCACACAGTCATTAATCTAGGAAAACAGAGCTAAAGATATGCTACTACTATTATTATTATTTACCTTTGTTCTGTAATGCCAGACACAGAAAAAGGATTGTTCCAGAGGATATTGTGAAAAACACAGCTTGTGAGATTTTTAACATTAAAATTATCCATTTATATGATTTACATCGAGACGTATATCCTAGAAAATAGAGAGTTAGAATTAAGGAGTTTAAGCATATGAGACAGTAGCTCAAGTACAGCTAGCTGAAAAGATGGGCCTTAATATCCACTCCTACTCATCTAATAAACAGAACTATAGCATCAGGCTATTTTTGTGACTTCTTTGGAGTTCTAAGACTACAATACTTAAAAGAATTTCCTTTTCTGACCCTAACAACTTTTGGTAGCACATAATCAATGGGATGGGGGACTGGAGACAGCTCAGCTCATCAGAGTTTTTGTCAGACTGAATATTTCTCAGGAGTAGATCTGAGAAGAGCATTAGCTGAAATAAATGAACTGAGTGGGATCCACAGATTCTGAAAAGAAAAGTGGCTTGTTCTGTTAGCAGTGAAGGAAATACACTCTCACCTTTCAACTACTAAAACCTGGATCAGAGACTCACTTCCTAAACTGAACAGACAGTACCTTGTCTCTACAATGATTACCAAATATGTAAACATATTTTAGTTAAACTTCATATCACCTTCCAGAAATGGAATGTACAAGATTTCTTTTTAGATATTTTCTTTATTTACATGTAAATTTCTCCTTTCCCAGTTTTCCTTCCAAAAAACAAACAAACAAACAAACAAAAACAACAAGAACAAACCCCTGTTACCTCCCCCCTCCCCATGCCTGCCACCCCACCCTCTCTTACTTATTGGCCCTGGCATTCCCCTACACTGGGACACAGAACCTTCACAAGGCCAAGGTCCTCTCCTCCTATTGATGATCGAATTTGCAATCCTCTACTATACGCGTGCTGCCAGAACAATCAGTCCCACCAGGTATAGTCCTTGGTTGGTAGTTAGGTCCCTGGGAGCTCTCAGGGTACTCCTGGGCATATACTCAGAAGATGCTCCAACATGTAATAAGGACACACGCTCCACCATGTTCATAGCAGCCTTATTTATAATAGCCAGAAACTGGAAACCACCAAGATGTCCCTCAACTGAGGAATGGATACAGAAACTGTAGAACATCTACACAATGGAGTACTACTCAGCTATTAAAAAGAATGAATTTATGAAATTCTTAGGGAAATGGATGGATCTGGAGAGTATCATCCTGAGTGAGGTAACCCAATCACGAAAGAACACACATGGTATGCATTCTCTGATAAGTGGTTATTAGCCCAGAAGTTTGGAATACAAGATTTTTAAAGTAACTGGAAATATATTTTAGAGAAGATAGCAGACTTTTGACTTCTAGCCTCTGGAAGACAATCAGGGAATCAGAACCTATTTTTTTTTCTTTGCCAGAATCACCATTGGGTATATTATATAAAAATTATCTGATATTAAGAGATAATAAATTTCTCTAAACCATCATGGAATAGATTATTTCATTGACTAAGCAATCTCCACAATCTGGAAGTTATGCAAGAAGAAACTTTAAGCCAAGTACTGAAAGTAATAGCAAAACAACATGAATCTACTCATACCTATAGATCAATCTCCTGAGAGAGTCCAAGGATGATATTATTGTATTCCAGCTTGCAAAATAATTGACAGGGAATTTATCTCACCTTTCATGAGCTCTCTTCACATTAGTTCCATTGTGCTTTCAATTATCAACAAATGTGGTTTCTTGTTTAGGAATCAAAGGATTGAATTTTACATAACTGATAGCTTTGCTCCCCTGTATCTTAAAACACTTCAAAAATTTAAAAAAAAATGTCTCAAATGACTGAGAAGAAATCATGTTTATTTTACTCTCATTTTTTTCTGGTGAACCACTAGGTGAGAGAAACAAACTCCTACCTTCTTTTTCTAGCTAAGCAAACATTTCTTAGCCTCCTCTGAGGGTCAACTCCCTCACATTGGACATAAGTTTTGGGGACTCTCTACTACCAACAATACAAACAGAGTTTTGATCTATGTGAGATGAGAAAGTAATTTAATTCAACATGACTCCCTCATCAGTGTTGGTTCAAACATCTAGAGTCTGACATGTGATAACATATTTGAGGCATGTGTAAGGAAAGCACAAATTGGAAAAATGTTTCCTGGACATAATAAATTCTATATGCACAAGAAAGCTTAAGCCATAATTATATCAAAACTCATGTAAAGTACAAGTCACATCTTCCAGAAAGATAGGTTCTATATATATTAACTATAATAGCCATTTCAAGGTAGAAAAGGGTCATGGTTAGAGTCTAGGGAAGGAGAGCACTACAGATTAACTGAGATAAACAGGCTCAAGACAACAGGCCACCAGGCTATTAATCACCTCAGCTGACAAAATTTTAAGTCAGAAAACTAGTAAAATATACTTTCCTTTGAAAAGACAATACTTTGTATTTTATATTTATATGAGCACAAGTACCTTAGTTCTTCCTATAAAACTAATATGCATATAGGATTCATATATGTACTTATCAAAACAAATAATTTTAAAAGAGTAGCAAGTGCTCTTAACTGCTGAACCATTACTCTATACCATGTGTGTACATTTCTAATATAGCATTTTAGGACTGTATGTTACTGATAAATCATAAAAGACTGTTTTGGAATTTTTTCTTCATAGTGTATCAATTTTATAAACTTATCCATATGCATATGGAAAATATCTTTGCCTAGTAAAGACAGTACTTCTACAACTAGACATGAGTTAGAGGAAGTTTCATAGATGTAGCCTTCATAAACAGAAGTTTATCAATGCTGCTAGTCTGGCTCTTAGAGGCATTTACATAGTTTGAAAGAGATATTAAAATTAAATGAATGTTTGTACCATTTAAAATTTTAGTCCAAACTCTCAAAAATAAAATTTAAAAAGTCATTCAGTTCTTGAGAAGAGCTCATTATACAAATGCTTTTGGGGGTTGTATTGATGAAATAACTGCCTTACCATCTGTACCTGGGAGGGTTATAAGTGTAGTGTAAGAGTTACAACAGTCATTAATCTGAAATGCCTCACCAACTTATGAGTGGAAAGGCCCAGTAGTCCCCACAAGGAGTCTCTAATCAATCATCTACCAGGCTTTATTCAATACATAGATCTTCATGTGGATTTTGTTATAATACTAAAACAAAAGTACGAGAGAGGAAAATTTCTAGACATACGAGCCATAGTCATTTGAAGTAGATCTTCTGAGTAGGCACCATTCCCAGCATATTTACCATGTAATTGGAAGGAAACCCACGACATGAGCTTGGCATTAAACATGATCAGCACACACAGGATCACACTAATATCTTCTAACCACAAAGTGTCCAATTCAAAATATTGATCTGAAACTGGGACTGGGAAAAGAGGAATGAATCAGAACAGTTAAAACAAAGAGGAAGCCTAGCTTACACAAGAAAAGTAGATTTGATTTTCAGGTTCCTGTTGTTCAATCCTCCATGTAGAAGACCAATAGATAAGTAATTGGGCCTACTTGATTTTGGAGACGAATACCTTTGTGTCAAGCCTGGAAGATGTTATGAGGAGTATAGAGCAGTGATTCTCCTCAAGCAGCATGTCTCTTGCTTTTACTAGTCTGTCTGAAGATCACATGAGTATAAAATATTTTTATTTATTTTTTCATTAGTGCTGAGGCTTCTTAGAAGTTTTTGCCCATGAAGAACATAGTGAGACAGAGCATTGTTAGATGGTCAGAATATCTGAAATTGAAAAGTCTTAAAATTCTCAAACATATTCCCTGGGAAGTATTCTGATTTTGCTCCCTATTTTCACATTACAACTGCTGTATATCTTCCCTGATACCTATCGGTGCCATTTCCTCTCAAGACTATATGCTCAATACCAACTCAATGATAGTCTAGAATCTTGAGAAAAGGAAAGTTTGGCACCTCTCATCCACTCACAGGTGTGCCTGCCAATGTAGGGCACAAAGATTTATTCAATGCATGGTTCTGAAAATTTTCAGGTGAAGTTTTCTGGTCCTTTCTCAGGTTTGTGACTAGCTCTGAAAATAAACTAAAAGAGATTGATTCACAGGAGACAAGAATAACAGATATATTTACTCAATATTTTTTTTATGATAGAGCATCTTTAGAACAACAATCACAGGTTCAGAAGTCTTATTTCTTTTTATGCTTTTGTTTTATGCAGCATGGGTAGCTGTGTGAAAATATGATTGGACTCAAGAACAGACATAGTAGGGCCTACATTTAGATTGTTTTAGAATATTCCTTTTATTCTTGGTAATATAGAATAGATCTTTTCTCAGATGAACTTCTTATGGCATACTGCCAAAGAAAGGCAGGAACATTTCTGCCTCACCAGCTCTAAAAAGAAGTGCCAGGAAGTAAGAACCATGTCTCCAGAGAGAGAGAGACAGAGAGAGAGAGAGAGAGAGAGAGAGAGAGAGAGAGAGAGAGAGAGAGAGAGAGAGAGAGAGAGAGAGAGACAGAGACAGAGACAGAGACAGAGAGAGAGAGAGACAGAGACAGAGACAGAGAGAGAGTGTTGGGCAGTGAGCAGTTCTGACAACCAGAGTCCAGTAGAGCCACCTTGAACCCTGGAGACCTACTGAGCATTTGCTCAAAGGGACGGAAGGTGTTCAGTGAATTGCTCCTGAGACCATGGCTCAGATTTCAGCCCAGACCCCTCACAGCTGCCCCTGCAGGAGATGTGTTCTTTATCAGGCAGACACTGCCTCAAACTCCCAGCATTCTAGCTGGACCTTACACACAGTCATCTGACCACAAGTCAGACATGCCATGCCCCATACAATAAAAGGGATGGTTTGCCCCTTCTCTCTGTCTTGTTCTCTTGTTCTCTTCTCTCTCTCTTGTTCTCTTGTTCTCCCTCACTCTCTTCCTGTCTTGTTCTCTCTCACTCTCCTCTTGTTCTCTTCTCTTTCTCTTGTTCTCTTCTCTTACTCTTACCCCTCTCGCTTACTCTTACCCTCTTGCTCTCTCTCTCTCCTCTTTGCTCTTTCTCCCTCTTCTCTTTTCTCTCTCTTCTCTTTTCTCTCTCTCTTCCTCCTCTCTTTTCCTTCTCTCCACTCAACTAGCATATTTCCCCTTCCTACAATAAAATAACTCATTCATACATTGCCTCCCTTTTTAATTAAGGCGCAGTGCAGCAAACAGGCCAGCCCCAGGAGGAGGGAGAGAGAGAGAGAGAGAGAGAGAGAGAGAGAGAGAGAGAGAGAGAGAGAGAGAGAGAGAGACTCAGGCCTCAGCATCAGGCCCCCTGCCTCCCAGGGAGAGAGAGAGCATCAGCAGGCCAGGCCTGGGCCAGAGCCCAGGCCCTACCAGTCTTTTTTGAACCACAAGAGAGAGAGAGACAGACAGAGAGAGAGAGAGAGAGAGAGAGAGAGAGAGAGAGAGAGAGAGAGA
>JADRCD010230994.1:4761-25124 GCA_019843815.1 Montemys delectorum
TCTGGGTTGTTTCCAGTTTCTGGCTATTATAAATAAGACTACTATGAACATGGTGGAGCATGTGTCCTTATTACATGATGGAGCATCTTGTGGGTATATGCCCAGGAGTGGTATGGCTGGGTCCTCTGGTAGAACTATGTCCAATTTCCGGAGGAACCGCCACATCGATTTCCAGAGTGGTTGTACCAGTTTGCAATCCCACCAGCAATGAAGGAGTGTTCCTATTTCTCCGCAACCTCTCCAGCATCTGCTGTCACCTGACTTTTATCCTAGCCAATCTGACTGGTGTGAGGTGGAATCTCAGAGTTGTTTTGATTTGCATTTCCCTGATGACTAAGGATGCTGAACATTTCTTTAGGTGTTTCTCAGCCATTTGGTATTCATCAGTAGAGAATTCTTTGTTTAGCTCTATGCCCCATTTTTTAATAGGGTTATTTGGTTCTCTGGAGTCTAACTTCTTGAGTTCTTTGTCTCTATGGCATTTTCAATAGCCTTTAGCATTACTTATCCTTCCTTACATTCCCTTCGCTACCTTGATCTTCTGTTGTCAGATGATGGTCAGATGCTACACAGTAACAGATCATCGACTTATCTCACCTCTCCCCATCATCCTCTGTCTTCACTCATGGTCTCATTGATCTTTAACATATCAAAGCCATTTATAGGCTCTGTTCAGATATCTGGGTACCTCCTCTAGTACCCATTCTCTTCTTTACTTGTCAAATTTCTGCTTCAGTTACAAGAGTAAGTGGAATGGGTTTGATCATTAGTCTCCAGTCTTGGCTATCATTAGTGGAAACTTTGAAAACTCGAAATCCTGGAGATTCTTCATCAGCAGGCATCCAGGAACCTGCCTTTCACAGACATTTCAGCTGGGTTTGATTCACCAAATATACAAATCAATGAATGAGTGAGTTCATTTGTTTTTCAGCCACAGCTGTGATAACAAATAACCTTGCAGTCAAATAGCTTTACATTCCAAAGTTCTGTTTCGTTTTGTTTTTGTTGAGATGGGATTTCTCTATGTAACCCTGGTTGTCCCAGAACTTACTCTGTAGACCATACTGGCTTCTGTCTCCTGAGTGCTGAAATTAAAGGTGTGTGTCACCACCACCCAGTTTACAATCCAACGTTTTATTTATTTATTTTTTGTTAGATATTTTCTTTATTATTTACATGTCATATGATATCTCCTTTCCCAGTTTCCCCTCTGAAAAAATAACAAATAAAATAAAATAAAATAAAAATAAACAAAAACAAAAACAAACCCCTGTTCCTTCCCCCCTCCCCCTGCTCACCACCCCACCTTCTCCTGCTTACTGTCCCTGGCATTCCCCTACACTGGGGCATAGAACCTTCACAGGGCCAAGGGCCTCTCCTCCCATTGTCGGCCTACTTGGCCATCCTCTGCTATACATATGCTGCTGGAGCCATTAGTCCCACCATGTGTACTCTTTGGTTGGTGGTTTAGTCCCTGGGAGCTCTGAGGGTACTAGTTAGTTCATATTGTTGTTCGTCCTAAGGGACTGCAAACCCTTCAGCTCCTTGGGTCCTTTCTCTAGCTCCTTCATTGGGGACCCTGTATTCAGTCCAATGGATGGCCGTGAGCCTCTACTTCTGTATTAGTCGAGTACTGTCAGAGCCTCTCAGGAGACAGCTATATCAGGCTCCTGTCAGCCAGCACTTGCTGGCATACACAATAGTGTCTGGATTTACAATCCAACATTTCATTTTGTACTTTCTATCCAGTGTAGGGTAGAAGACTCAGGAGAGAGGAGTCTCTATTCCATGAAATTTATCATTGAGCTAGACTTTCTCCAATGGTTTTGTCTACCATTATATAACTACAGAATCTAGAATAAGAGTGTGGATTAAACTTGGCAGTTAGAAACTGGCTTATCATGGTCTGTGAGTGACCCCTGCTAATTTTTTTTTTTTTTTTGAGAAAGGGTTTCTCTGTGTAGTCCTGGCTATCCTGGAACTCACTCTGTAGACCAGGCTGGCCTCGAACTCAGAAATCCACCTGCCTCTGTCCCTGTTAAATTTTTAGAAGTCTTGTGAGTTGGTTTTGAAATGAAAAGTAGATTACAAAAGTTAGATTATCTAAATTATATAAACAAAACATCAATTCTTATTTCTATTGCTTCTTTTTACTGCTATCTTTACTTTTAAAGGTATTTATTTTGAAATTCATTAGAAATACTGCCTATCGCATTTCATCTCAATGTTTCGTGATCACTTCATGTTTAGCGATCATGCTTCGTATGTTGGTACATCAAAATCAGAAGACAAGCAAACATATTTGTACTCCATGAAATGGCAAGTGCAGCACACAAGGAATCCTTTTGTTTGTGCCTTCCCCCAATAACCAATTTTAGTCTGGGTGTCTAGACCTGGAAGTGGCATATACATCTTTGATTGATCAGTCAAAAGACATCACCTAGAGGCATATGTTTAGTAGAATCATAAGAACCACAGCTTTTGCAGCCCTATCATAAAAGAGAACTCAGCCATTGAAATGACTTCTTTTAAGGATGACACTATAAATAATTGTGTGTGTGTGCGCATTTGTGAAAATTCACAAGAGTCTTGTACAATACTACACACAGTCAGAGTACATTATGAAACAGGACCATGACTTATTATGTTCATCAGTATTTCTATTTAATCATGTACATTGCTCTTGCAAAACTTTCCCTTTTCTCAAGACCTGTAATTTTATATTGATCTTACATTTGTGAATCAGGGTATAGTATGTCAATGAGAACACCTGCCTTGGAGGATAAACATATTTAAATATCAACCTTTTACTCTGATTGGTTTTGAAAGTTGGACTGATTAGGTACAGATATTTTAAATCATAATTTCTAAAGTAGAACCCAAGTTAAAATCAGTTATATAATTAATTCTCAAATATCTCATTCATCAGAATGATCAGACTTCTCAAATTGTAGCAATGCATGTAGTGCAAACTGACCTGGGTCTCATATGGCCTCACACATATAATATTTAAGTATTTAACATAGTACTAATATTCTCTAAGTATTCCATATTCTAAGTATTAAGTATTCCATAGTACTAATGTTATCTGTGCTGTATTTGTATATTATTCCTATCTGAGGTCTTATGTTCTAGTTTGGCTAGTATTATAGGATGGAATTATGCACCCAGAAATCTCCACCAGGTTCCTATGGAAGCAGTGGCCATATTGAATACTATTAAATTGAAACCCAGATCTGTAGCATCTGTCTTGCATGTAAGGCTTAAGTGAGAATGTGTTTCCCTAAATCCAAGTTTAGACTAAGACCTCTTGGTGCAGCATAGGGGATGAATCATGATGAGGTTCCACCCCAGTCAGAATGGTTGTCAAGAGGACAGAACAGACCAATGCTGGTAAGAATGCAGGGGAGAAAAAGGATCCCTTGCATACCGTTGGTATATAAATTAGACACTATTGGATATAAATTAGGCACTATTGAAAGCAGTATAGATGTTGTTCAGAAAACCTTAATGCAGAACTACCATGTGATCCAGCTATGCCATTCCTGGGATATACTAAAGGAATCCAAGTCAGGCTATCACAGTGATGCCTGCACATGCATGTCTGGTGCAGCACTACAGGATAGATAAGCCGTAGAATTAGCCTAATTCCAGGAGCAGAGGATAAGGAAAGGGTGCGGCATAAATGGACAGTGGAGTAGTGAACAGCCAATAAGCAAAACAAAATGGGTTAAGTTGGATATCACTGTATTATGTAAAAATCAGCCTGACTCAGAAAGATAAACATCTCTTGTTTTCATTCAAATCTAGGATAGCAGTGATGAAGACATAGGGACAGAGAAGTGTGAGTACTGGGGGTGGGGGTGGAGTTTGCGGATATGATCAAAGCACCTCTTAAGTCTGTATGAAAATGCTATAACGAGATCCACTCTCTGTAGATGTACTTGCATTAAATGAACACATATACAACTTTTGATGGCTGAACCTTGAATTAGCTGAGTTCCCAATAAAGTCACACTGAGAGACGAGGGTCAGCCTCAGCCGTGTGAGCTACTGTTTAATGCAATAGTCATCTCGCCTATGAATAAACACAGAACACCAATTTGTTTCTTGGACATTGACAAAATGCTTTAATAGCCCTTACCCTTGCAAAGGAGCTGGGGAAGAATCTGTTTCGTCGAATCACCATTGTTTCAAAGAACAGGTTTTACCAAGTACAGTACTTGGAAGCATGGACAAAAGAGCATCTTCCGCCCATGGAGCACTTATTAATTATTGTGCGATGACTTTTCAAATTAATTATCTCAATAACAAGGAAACTTCTCTTTAAAAACTGGGAGCTTATATTCTATTCCCGGTGGCAGCCATGGTATGGAGAGTTGCAGATCTCTTGATGTAACTGGCCAAGGGTGCCTGCTGCTCACTCAGGTCCGTGACCGCTGTGCGTCCGGTTGGTATTTCCCATCAGCTTTTTTCCAACCAGTGAGTGAGTGTGTCGGGGATACCAAGATAAAACTGTTCCGTGGGGCGGGGCAGTGGTGGCGCATGCCTTTAATCCCAGCACTTGGGAGGCAGAGGCAGGTGGATTTCTGAGTTCGAGGCCAGCCTGGTCTACAGAGTGAGTTTCAGGACAGCCAGGGCCACACAGAGAAACCCTGTCTCAAAAAACAAAACAAAACGAAAACAAACAAACGAACAAACAAACAAACAACTGTTCCATGGGGAAGGGGCTTCTCTAAGGTAGCTCTGGCTTGGGAACTTATTTTTAGCTCTGTTCAGTCTTCGTAAGATTTCATGCAGTCTATGTTGCTTGAAGACGGCGTCCCTCCCGCTCACTATTTGGGACCAGACTTTTAGCATTCATCATTTTCAGGCTTCTCATTTTTCTCTCACTTAGGTGTTCTTCCTCATAGCATCCTTGAACGTCTAGTCTTAGATTAACCCGTTCTTTTCCATATTAGTTAAATTTATTTTGAACAGAAATAAATTGCTTGATTATACACAGTTTATTTTATTGTAAAAATTAAACTTATCAACGCCACTCAGCAGCTGACTGAAACAGATGCAGAGACCCACAGTCAAACATTGGATGGAACTCAGGTAGTCTTATGGAAGATTGGGGAGGAATTGAGGGCCCCGCAGTGGATAGGGACTCCACAGAAAGACCAACAGAATCAACTAACCTGGACCCTTGGTGTGCTCAGCGAATGAACCACCAACCAAAGAACATACGTGGGCTGGACCTAGGCCCACTGCACATATGTAGCAGATGTGTAGCTCAGTCACAACAGCTGAGGCATGGGTTATCCCTAAAGCTAATTCTCATCTGTGGAATATGTTCCCTTGACTGGGCTGCCTTATCTGGCCTCATTGGGAGAGGATGTAACTAGCTCTGTAGAGACTTGATGTGCCTGGGTGGGGGGATACCTATGGGAGGTTCCACCCTCTCAGAGAAGAAGAGGTGGGGCTATGGGAGGAGGAACTGTGTGAGGGGGGACCAGAAGGAGGCGGGGGGCAGCGGTCAGGATGTAAAGTGAAATAAAAAAATACTAAAAAATACAAAATTAAATTTATCTCTAGGGTGATTAACTACATAATGATGGTAGTTAAGCACCAGCCCAGAATGTTTCAACACTTGTATACATCGTATAATGTTTAAACCAGGTTAAACACATCTGACTAATTTCACATTTTTCCCAGCCTGTGTGGTGAAAACACTGAAAATCATTTCCCACATTTTGAAATACATTATCTGTCATCGGTCCACTGTGCAGTAACACACTAGGACTTTTATTCTAATCTAACTGTAATTTATGATGGTTTCTATGTAGAATACATTTAACCTGAGAATTTAAGAAGGACTGGAAAAAAAGCAATTTTAATAATTTTATTTAAAAAATACATAATTTATGATGCCCTTAAGAAAGATTAATGAAAAATGCCTAATTTTCCTTGTGCTTTTGCCCTATTATTTAGCTTTCATTTTCCACATGTTTAGGGAAGCTGTTTTACTCTAAACCTGTTAAATTTAATGAGTTTCCTTCAAGGACTGTTCTGTTTAAGCTTTATTGATTGAAAGTACATTTTCCCCAGAGGCCATACTTTTTAAGAAGTCACTTATCTGGTGTATGCTGAAGAATGGAATTTTTTTTTTTATCATATCATAGCTGAGAATCAGTAGGTAAAAGTTACAAGGCATGGTCAATCTATCTGCTAGTAAATCTCTCTCATCTCATCTCGTTCTCTGTCACATACACATGTATGGACACATTTCCATTTTATTAAGATCTACACATATTATGCATACTGACCACTCTCATGCTCCATCTTTACCCCCTCTGCCTCCTCCATCTCTCTTACATTCCTGCCTGTTAATTTTGTTCTGTGACCCACTAAGATCAACTAGAGCAGTCTATATTATGATCGGTTTGGAACTGTCTGCTGGAGCTTGGTGTCTTCAATCATGACTACCCAGCTAAAGGTAGTGATTCTTTCTTCCCCGGGTTCTATCAATAGCTAATAGTAAATGGTAGGGCCCTATGAGCCCCTTCTCCTTCCTTAACTAATGATTGATAGAGCCTGTCTTGTATGGGCCCAGAGCCAGTTTGGTTGCTACCGCTTGGCAAAGGTAGTACCTGCAGTTGGTTGTCTTTATTTGGGATGATGTATAAGCCTAAGTAACTGAGGAAAATCTTATTCCACCTCCCAAGTGCTATGATTACCAGGATGTACCACCATATTTAGTTTATCAGGCTCTATGCATCAAACCCAGAGCTTAGTGCATGCCAGATAAGAACTCTGCCAACTAAGCTACATTCATTGCCCTTCCACTGAGTTATTTTTCAGACAGACCCATGGGATCATGAGAGTGGGTGCTACTCTAGTAACTTCCTGCATAAAAGATGGTTAATAGTGAATGGGTTCTTGCCTAGGTGTATATTACCAGTATCTTAGCTTTGGTTTCAGATTGTAAATTTTTTTATTCTTTTTTTGTTTTTGTTTTTGTTTTTGTTTTTTGTTTTTTTGAGACAGGGTTTCTCTGTATAGCTCTGGAACTCACTCTGTAGACCAGGCTGGCCTCGAACTCAGAAATCCACCTGACTCTACCTTCCAAGTGCTGGGATTAAAGGTGTGCACCATCACTGCTTGGCCAGATTGTAAATTTTTAGTGAATAAACATCAATGTGTTTGTATGTGTTTGTGAGTGTGTGTGTATGTGTGTGTGTGTGTATGTGTGTATGTGTGTGTGTGCATGCATGTCATGGCTTTTACTGTAGCTACATCTCAATAAATATTAAGTTGATGACAACCATGATAGTCTATACACTATGTTAGAATTCATAAGCAGTGTCTATGTGCATTGTGAAGTTTAATTCTATATGTTATTCTGAGAGAAACATGAAATTGTCTCTAGCTTATAAATAAGGAGATTGATGATTAACAGAGGTTAAACTAGATAAAAAGATATCACAGTGCCTAGGAAAATGTAAGTTGGGAGCTATGGTAGCATTTCTATATGCTCATCAATATACAGCACCTCTTCTTTGATTCATTTTGATTATATATTCATATATAAAATACTCAAATATGTCTTTTATAGTTTTGGATGACAAATAGTCACCATAAACTTTGAAATGTGTGTGTGTGTGTGTGTGTGTGTGTGTGTGTGCATGTGTGTCATGATGCACACGGAGGTCAGAGGATAACCTAAGGTACCAATCCTTGTTTCCCACCTTGCTTGGGACAGAGTCTCTTGTTCTCTGCTGAGAGTATGTATGTCAGGCTGTCCAGAAATCCTCCTGTGTCTGCCTTCTATCTGTCCACGAGGGCACTGGGATCATAGATGCATGTGTTACTGCATCCTGCTTTCCTGTGGCTCCCAACTCAGGGCATCAGTCTTGTGGCTCAAGCACTTTACCCATGGAGCCATCTTCCCAGCTCAGAGTCTTTTCCTCTTAAAGAGTAAAGAAAAAAAAACAACAATGTTTTCATGTGTTTATGAAACCCTAGGCAATGGTTAGTCATTTTCATATAAATGATCTTGCTTACTCTCTGTGATAACAGAGTAAGAACAAACAATTTCCATTTTTACAAACAGTAGGAGGCTTCCTAGAAATAAACTTCCTTCTCGTGTTTTCTGAGAATGTTAAGAAAAGATGAATTGTTGAGGAGGACTAAATTCATGTCAGTTTGTATAATGCAGGTAATTTTTATCTCTGTTCTGTCATTTGATCCCTTTAATCTGACAAGGTAGGCAGCGCAGGTCATAACAGCCTCAGCTTTGGAGGCAGGTAAATGAAGTATGAAAGAAGCAATAGCCACCCAGTTCTCCTGGTTACAGGTGATAAGAAGCAACTCTGCCTTCTTATCAGGATATCTGGCTATCCCATTGAGACGCACAAAGGAAAGGCTTCCTCAGAACAACACGGGGCTCAGTTCTCCTGTTAGAAAGGGACTTACTGTCATGGTAACGTGTGGATGTCACAGCTAAAAGTGTATACCATGCTCAACTCTTCCTTGTATTTAAGACTGACTCTTAAACTCCTGTTCATCCATTTCAAAATGGACAGCCATGTACCGTTCTCTCTCTCTTGCAGAGGACCCCAAATATCGAGGTACTTACAACTGAGTGTCTATCAACAATATGAAAAGGAGCTTTACATTTTATGGCAAGTTCAAAGATATAAAAGCCTCCTGACTTGCCTCTCTGGAGACTTGTACCGTGCTGGCAAGGTGGTACTTGGGCCAGCCACTCCAGTGGTGGCAGCAGGCCTTGAGTGGCTTCCAAATTTGACACTATGCCGGGAAAGAAAGTAAACAAAGAGATGGAGTCAAACTGCACAGAAAATAATTTCAAGACCATATCCCATAGCTCAGAGACAGATCTCAGAAACTTTGAGAGGCAGCCTGGGGATGCATAGGTTTGTATTGGGAGATGTGCTTTATCAAATTTCCACGGTGGTTTGCTTCTGACACCACAAAATCTTTCTCATTAATAATAGACTTCATTATTTAAATTTACTGCTATAAATTTCAAATATCAAATATTAAGCTGCTAATGAATTATTAGCTAGTCTCTAAATTATAAGACCAAATATTTATTGACAGGGATTTAAGATAGGTGAAGCATGTAATTTCTTAGTCTAATCTAAATACAATAAGATAAGAAGTACTTTAAGTCCAAGTACATGCTTTCTTGTTTTTTTTATGAGATGTGGTCTCACATAGCTCAGGCTGGCCTTGAACTTACTATGTAGCTAAAGATGACCTTGAATTCCTAATCTTCCTCCTTTCATCTCCCACATGCTTGGATTCTGGACATGCACCACAGTGATACTTGGCTCTACTTTGATCACATCCAGATAAATTTTACTTTTCTGCTTCCCTCTCCAGTTTGCCATATGGCACATAATAAAATTGAAGGTGGCCCTGATGGTTTGCCAAATTTTGTACTTTGAACACTGATGCCATGAAGAGAAAATGACATTCAATAAGAAATTTAATCTGAAATTTGCCACCTAGCTAAATATGTTCCAAGGCAATGAGTAAAATACAATTACTCCTTTAAAAATTGTTTTTTATTTTTTGAGATTATTATAATTATTTCATTTCTCTTCCCTTTCTCTCCTTCAAACCCTCCCAACTGTCCCTCATTGCTCTCTTTCAAATTCATGACCTCTTTTTCTTTAATTGTTGTTTTAACACATATACACATAAATACAACCTGCACATTTTGCACAATGTTAACTGTATATATCTTTTCAGGGCTGGTCATTTGATATTGAATAACTAATTGGTGTGCTTTTCTTCCACTCAACTTGTTAAGACTTTACTTTGGAATCTGGTAAACTTCTCATATTTCTAGGAGACACAATCTTGCAGTAAATTCCCTGAACCGTTGGCTCTCATAATCTTCCACATGATCCCAGAGTCTTAGCTTTGGGAGCTGTATTGTAGATATATCTGTTGACTGGGCTCCATAACTCTGCATAACTCTGCATAGATTGGTTGTGGTTTTCTGTAATGGTCTCCATCTTTTGCAAAGAGAACTTTCCTTGATGAGGAGTGAGGACCATCTCTAAATAAGGACACTTGAAATAAGGATAAATATTTACAATGTAGTTAGGCATTGTGCTGGTTTAGTAAAGTGGGGGGTTGTAGGTTCTCCTCCAAGATCCATGACTTCACTAGTCCCGGCAGCTGGCAATGTTTACAGTACCAGATATGGTTTTCCTCTTGTTGACTAGGTCTTAAATATAATTAAAGAGCTGTCAGTTACTACCAAGGTATGCATTGACATTACTATATTGTAGGGTTACGGTGACATGCTGGTTATTGTGGTGGATCATAGTATCAGCTGGGTAGGATGGTTGTTGCTTTCTTCTTTTAGAAGCTTGCCTACTGTCTTCTATACCATTGAAGCTCAGGGAGGAAACCTGCAGATCAGTTCCAACTCAGTGGCCTCTGGGCCCTGTGACTGAAGTGTGAGTGTCTTCGGCAATAGGGACTTACCTTCTATCTCTAGTGGTCAACCAACGGCAATAGCAATAGTCCATTTGTTTTGGGAGTCTCTTGGAGAAACCTGAGTAACAACTCAAAAGGGGACTTCTCATGCCTGGTGTTGAATTTTTGTTAGGTAGTCTTCGGGTCTCAGAGGGAGCATTGTCAGCACATATGGAAGCATTATACTTTATATGTGTATTTATACACTGACTTACCAAACACCCTTACTGTCAAACTCAACTATGGTCTCAACTGTAAAATGGGATGATAACATACAGAGCTACAAACTGGGGCTGTAAAAATTTCTAATGAACTTAAAATTTCAGTTTTTTAATATGTATAAAATGATCAGGTGATTTGATTTCAACATTGAACTGTGTATCTGCTTACAGCATCTGGTTCATTTGTCCTGGAATGGTGCTTTTGGCTTGCATGACTCTGTGAAAGGACTCTGCTCCTGAGCGACACTGGTATCTATCTGCTTAATGGGAGAACTGTAGTGTCTTTTTTAAGGGAAGCACCCTTGAGTGGAGGAGGAGTGGGCCATGTGATTTATGCACATGCTTCTGCCAATGGTATAAATGTCCTCTTTTTAAAAATTTTTCTGATGGAAGCTCGCCCTGAGCAAAATTTGTTTCACATGACATTACATACTGTTCTCGGGTTTGCAGCCATAATCTTGTCAGAGTAGATTATCACATGATTGGAGCAGTGAAAAAATGAATGGGGGTTTAAACTTTTATGAAAAAGCACTTATATTGTGGAATAAGACTTTTTAATGGAGTGTGGGCATTAAACAGACCTTGTATTAGGCTCTGAAATTAATGGGTCACTGTATAGCTTTCTAGTTTTCATAGCTTGATAAGATTAATGCTTGCTTATATAGCAAATTCAATGGCTCATTTAATTTCATATGAATGTTTAAAGTCAAATTGCTTTTGGATTAAGTCTAAACTCATTATTCATTTTAATGTCTGAAAGAACTTTCATTTTTCTTTCATTTTATTTAATCAAGTGCATCGTCATTAAGTAAAGGCTAAGGACCCAGATAGCTAAAATAATGTGAAAAGGAAATTTATTAATTTACAGTGAAAAGAGACTTATTTGTTATAAAATTTATTTAATCCTTTATGATGCTTATGTATGGTGTTATTTGAGAGGAGAGAGATAATTATAGACTTTTGGTCATGCTTTTAAATACCATATTGAGAAGCTGCCCATTTGGTTATCTGATATTCAAGCTCAGTCCTTGAGTAGAGATTACTGTTGACTTTCACTTATGCAGGTTTTATTTTCATTGTCTTAAGTCTGCAAACACTTTAGGCATAGATCAAGCACAATAGAGGACTCACCACTGAAAAACAAGATCACTTCCAAAGTCCTGTTTCCACAGGTAAATCATCCTTTGGCTTATGATAAGAGGAAAAATGTATTTGAATCTTCAAATTTATATGTCATATTGATATATTTATCATAGCTATAGAACCAATTACTAATGTGAACACTCTTTTTAAACATATGTAACATTAATTAATTAATTCATTCATTCACTTTACAACCTGATCTCGGACCTCTTCCTGGTTCTCCCCTCACAAGCCCCTCCCTTCTTCCTCTGAGAAAGTGCAGTTCCCCACTGGGTATCATGCTACCCTGGCACATCAAGCCACTGCAGGACTAGGCACATCCTCTCCCACTGAGGCCAGACAAGGTGGCTGAGCACTGTTTTGATGTATACAAAGCACGTTGTCTTTGGCCCTATCTTCTCACGCTGCATAAGTAACCACCATTATTTCCTGCTTTGATAGCAGTAGTTATAAGCATTTATTGACTATAGCTGTGCTTCCAGATTTGGCCACGTGCTAGGAGGGCAAGGGTGAGCTGTGCTACCTTGATCAATTCTTTGATCAAGATTTTCTCTGTCATTAAATTGTCTATAATGGGGCTCAGCATGTGGTAGGTGACCAATAAATATTTGTCAAGTGAATTAATGAATGGAAGAGTAAGGTCTGACTCCATGAATGCTCTGACATCAGTTATTCATCAATTGTTTTAGGTTACTAGGTATTTTATTTTATTCTCATCTATGGATGGTGAAACAGATTAGAAAGGTTGAATGATTTTTCTCAATATACACCAATAAAGGTTGAGGTTCCTATGCCCAAAGTTCTTGAGACAAAGCAGTATTTCAGATTTTGTTTGTTTCCCATAATTTGGAATCAGTGTATACACATAGTGACATGTTTTGGGATTGGAACGCAGTCTCAGCAAAAATTATTCCATTTCATGTGTATCTGTATTAAGCAGCTTTCTACCATTGCAAATACCCCAAACTTAGAGAAAACTTTTGATTTTGAGTCATAGCTTTAGAGATTGCAATCCATGCTCAATTGGCCTTGTTGCTTTGGTGTGGTATGTCATGGCTGGACCACGTTGAGGGAGGCCAGGGAGCAAAGAAAAGATGGGCATGGGGGCTTGTGATTGCTTAGAGACTTTTCACTAAGCCTCTCTCTCTCTCTCTTTTTTTTTTAAAGGTTCTAGAATCTCCCAATAGAGACAAGCCTTTAGCACTTGGGCCTTTGGAGGACATTCAAAGTCCCAACTGCAGTGTACCACTACACTGTGTTCATATGTTCACAGTGATTACAATATTTGAAATCCCTTTGTGCATGAAATTAAGTTTCATGGTATGGGGTTTTCTACTTGTGGCCTCACTTTGGCACTGACTGAGAATGTTTTGGATTCTGTACTTTGGATTTTCAGGTGATGGATATCATACGATTTCAGTCGGTGCAGGTCATGTGGTGTGGGTGAGTTCAAGACTTGGTCACTGACTGTTGTTTTCTACATGGACACAACTAGCGATGGTGGTTTTAATACTGCAGCAGTCCTTAACTCTGTGTTTCACCTAGAATTCTAAGATCACCAGTGTTTATATCCAACATGTATTAGCTATCTTGCTGCTGTAACGAAATACCCAGCAGAAGCAATTTCAGTAAAGAGGGGTGACATTGGCTCAGAGTTGGAAGGTTTTTTTGGTAGAGCAGCCATGGCAGAAGGAGCATGAGGCAGCTGCTCACATTGTGTCTAAGGTCAGGAAGCAGAGAGATTGAGTGCTCATGCCCAGCTTCGTTTCTTCATTGTATTCAGGAATGGTGACACCCAGTTTTAGAGTAGGTCTTCCATCTCAACTAATTTAGTCCAGAGCTCTCTCACAGGCATGCATACATACCTAGTTTTCTAGGTGCTTCTAGATCCTGTGAACTACCATACTACCCAAACCCAATTAAGCAGGAACCACTATAAGATCTGACCTGGGCTTATGCACTAAAAAAAAAAATTCTTTGTGATTCTAGCACCAGCTGCAGTTTGGGTTCACAATGAGCACATCATAGTAGAAATAAAGACAAGACTATTTGCAAGTCCTCTAGCTTTAAAACCCTACTGTTTGAGGAATGTAATTTATCTCTCTACAGAATGCACTTGAGTGGAAAGCCAGAGTCACTGAAGGCCCTCTGGCCCTCTGGTCCTATGACCCATGTCTTGTGGAAAATGGGTTATTGGGAGCAAGTATGAGCAAAACAACAATATATGTATGAACATGTCATAATGAAACCCATTATTTTTTACACTGACAGAATACAATAACAAAATAAAAAAGACTTAATAGAAGTTTCCACAAAACACTATATTTTTTCTCTCTCTCCTATTTTCTATCTTTCTTTTTATTAAATAAAAACTATTCTTCTATTCTGACACTAAAAAATAAGGAAGACTTTATTCAAGATTATTACATTAGGGAAGAGGAAATAAGCTTAACTTTAAATACCAGGATAAGTCGAGGTTTATAGCTGTTGGGCACAACAAGGAAGTAGGTATTTGGAAAACTAATAGGAAGAAACTTCAAGGAAGAACAGACTCTTGCTAGAGGGGCCTGGTAGTGTTCTTGGGAAAGGGCTAAGACTTAGACATCAAGAGTACAGGATGAGAGATGTCGTTAAATAACAGGGTGGAGAATTCTCTCTAAACTGATTTAGTGGGATTTTTACTGAAGGCATGATCCAGGCTAATTGAGAAGAGGGCTCAAAGGAGCATAACTAAGATTTGGTTAGGAAGAGGGTTATGGCTTCAATGTGAAATGTTCCCATAGGCTCATGTGTTTGAACACTTGGCTTCTAGTTAGTGGTGCTATTTTAATAGGTTGTGGGACATTTGGGATGCACGACTAGCCATTCTAGCCTAATCAATAAGTCCTATATACCAATGAGAGATTTTGTCTCGAAAATCAAAGTGGGGTGGGTCTTGAGTAATAGCACCCAGGGCTGATTTCTGACATCTACATGCATGTGCACACACACACACACACACACACACACACACAATTTTGTTCAATTCTTTCTGAATAGTCAAATCCATAAATAACAATTCTGAGAATTCTAGTATCTACTTAGTAGATATTAAGCACCTCCACTAACCATCTTATAGTGCTTAACTATATTAAAGCCATAGATGCAGTTACTTTGCTCTTGAAGAGCTCCAAATTTCCACATGTCTATTTATGCAAGCACACCCAGAAAGCTTGCAAGCGACTCACTGAGTGTAATCCATGGGGAAGAGACTCTCAGGCTTCTTTTCTCCTTAGGCATTTTCAAGTAGGGTAACAATAGGACTTGGGATTTGTTTTTGATTTTTTATTTTCCACGATAGAGTTTCTCTGTGTAGCCCTGGCTGTCCTGGAACTCTGTAGACCAGGCTGGCCTCAAACTCAAGAGATCTTCCTGGCTCTGCCTCCCAAATGCTGGGTTTAATGATGTGTGCCACCACCACCCAGCAGGATTTAGGATTTCTTAAAAGTTTGATCTTAGGCCATTAGATTAGCCTCAGTATCACCTTGATACTTGCTACAAACACATCTGTTTGGGCCTCCTTCAAGAATGCGAAGTCAGAGGGTCTAGGGCAGAGTCCAGCATCTACATTTTAGCAAACCCTCCGGGTGCGCACTAATGCTTGCAGATCACAGATAAGAGGAACAGCCTCGGGTTTGGGGCCTAGAAAGATACGGACATACTCATTTGACTATACTTTTCTGAGATCCAGATGGTTAAGCTAACCAAGATCCCAGCTGTCATGCTACCATGGTGGGACATTAGAATATGGCTAGAAATAGAGAGGCTGAGCTGGAGCTCCCCCTTCTCTCTTGTCAAGGATCAGAGCGCCATTTGTCTACAAGAGATGCAGAGCCAGTATGTTCATGCCTGTGGCTAACTCTAGATCCTCAGTAGAGGATGCTGATTTAGAAATGGGATGGAATTTATGGGGGGGATTATTCTTAGGTTCAGGAAAGATCAAGCATATGCTATAAAACTCAGCAATGAAATCGGTTATAGAGTGGCAAAATCTATATGATCCCACTATCAAAATTTTAATATCAGAAAAAGAGAAAGGAATCATGTGCCATCTCTAACAAGAAGTTGAAAGCTTCTCCGCACTTTCCACATGAAAAGTGGCACAACGAGGTTTTATTTTTATTTTTTAAACCCACAGGTTAGATTGGCTTAGAGAGACATATTAGATAATGAATTATTCAGGGTGATTTCCTAGGCTAGGGGAGAGGCACACCTGTCTGAGATGCTTATAGACTTGATTAGATAACATTTGTCAGCTGCATCAGCCGCAGGTAACTCCTGACGAGAATTGTATTTCCCTGTAGGTAGTGGAACCAAGCAATGTTCCGAATTTCATGGGGCTGTTAAAGAGGTTTGCAGGAGTGTCACACTTAAGAGGCTGCACGGTGGTTGTCAAGATAATCAGACTATTTGCAATCACTAGTTTCTGCTCTCCGACCCCCCCTTTCTTAAATGGTAATGTAAAATAGTTAAGAAATGACACATTTGCATGCTATAAATAGACTGCTTGAAGTCAAAGTGTAATAGATGTGTCTTTTCCTTGATAAATTCCTGTGAATTCTTTCCCTGCCTCCACCCTAGTCTGTCGTTGGGTAGAGCTCTTGAGTTATGGATACATCACAAGCCAGATTTTCTCTGCCAAACTTTTGATTTCCTGTGCCAAACTGCTCACACACAGGTGGCTTTCCATTTTACCTAAAACACCTTTCATTTTAGAAGACTTTGCTTCTTCTGTAACGCATTTTCAGAACTTGTTTTAATAATACATCTCCCACAAATGTACAGCATTCTTTGTCACATTGAGGCAGAAACATCTGTAATGTTGCTTTCAGTGTGTTCAATGAGAAGGCAGGGCTTAAGTCACAGCGGCATCGGCCATGCTCCTGGCCTTCCTCAGGTGGAACCAGTGCCCACTTCCAAAATATTATCATGGCTTTAATAGATATGATGTGCAGAGGGTTTCTGCTCAATGCTAAGATGTTCCTCATAAATGTGAGTTTAAGTTAAAAAATGTTTTAGTTATGGTGTGTGTGTGTGTGAGACAGAGAGAGGGAAAGGGAGAGAGAGAGAGGGATCGCACAGGTGTCATTGTATACATGTGTTAATTAGACAACAGCTTTTGTGGGTAGTCAGTTCTCTCTTCTGCCAGGGTTCTGGGACAGAACTAGGACTCAGGCTATCAAGTTTCCCAGGGAAATGCTTTTTGCCCGCTGAAGCATCTTACCAGTCCAGTTTGTGGGTTTTTTTTTTTTAAATGAAATTTAGGAAAGTTGGCCTTAAAATCCATATGATTCGCGCTGGGAGGATGTTTTTAGAAGGACCCCCAAATTTATTTTGAGGAGAGAGAGAGAGAGCGAGAGAGAACAAAGAACTTTGTTGCCTTTCGAATAGTCATTCTCTTTCCCTACGTTTTCTTAAATCTCTTGACCTTCAGACTGTTATTTCTATGTCAATTATAAATGTGTCTATCTGTGAGACTAGGTGATGAAGAGTTAGTAGGGATCATCTCTCTCTCAAAGTCGAGAGCTTAAAAAAAAAACAAAACAAAACCAAACACATTGCTACATTTTCACTTTGAAACTTCAGCCTTGTAAAGGGGGAGGGGAAGTGTTTGCATCCATGACAAAGGCAAAATAAGAGATAGGCCAGAATCAGAGGCACTGAACTCACATTAGCTAAGGAAATGATTCTACAGACAAATCTGGATAAAGGGCCAGAGCAAGCGGATCCAATCTTCAGCCAGAAGCTGCCCTGTGCTGGATGGAGGGAGGGGATTCGCTTCCCTGGTTCGGTTCCTCCGCCAAGCTCCTTGATCAGCTTCTTCAGTTGCCCATCTTCCTCCAGGTACCAACCCAGCTGCGGAGTGGCCTTCAGCTTTGAAAGTGAGCGAAGAGGAGAATTAAGTAGCAATTCCAAGACGTAATAACATTAAGAAATATTGCCTCAGACTAAAAGATTGCCCCCAGATTTTTCTCAAGTGGCGAGGAAATGAAAGCAGAAAATTGTTCTGTGCCCTTTCTGGAGCTTTCTGCTATTAGAGACAGATGATAAACCTCACCAAATTGGCACTCCATGCAACCGGCTGAAGCTGACACACATTGCTTGCCCTTTTAAAAACAGAGTTAACACAGCAACAAGCTGATTGCAGCTAAATCATGCTCCCCCACCGAGCTCCCTTCCGGACGCTGCTGGCCGGAAAGCATAAATATAAATATGCATGTGAACATGCCTTGTGTTTCCCTACTTAGATCCCTCCAAAAAGGAGCACGAGGACAGAAGAGCCTTCCGCTTGCTTCCTCCTTCCTGCTTCACTGGGGTGCGAACTTAGATTCCCCTGATTCTTAGGAGGATTTGGGTTTTAGACTCTCCCAGCAAGGCACAGTGTGTCCTCAGAATCAAACACAAGTCTCAACCCGAGCTCCACTGTTTGCATATAAGCAAAGTCATTTAAGCAGGCACCTCTCTTCCCTGTGAGGAAAGGATTTATTTCATCTTATACTAGGTAATAAATAGTCTTTTGCTGAGAGAAATCATTACAAGGACACAAGCAAGAGCTGAAGTAGAGGCCAAGGAGGGCTGGCTTGCTCTCCTTGGCTTTCTGTTTTTTCTTTTTTTCTTTTTTTTTTTTTGGGGTGGGGGTTGTTTTCTTATACATCCCAGGACCACCTGTCAAGGATCGGCACCACCATAGCAGGCTAGGTATTCTCACTTAAACCAGTAATCAAGAAAAATGCCCCCAGAGATTCACCAATAGGCAGTCTGGATGGAGGCATTTTCTCCGATGAGGGGATCTTCCCCGCAGATAACTGTAGCTTAAGTCAAGTTGACACACACAAATACAGCGAGGCAATAAGGAGACAGAAGAGATGGAAAAGAAGAGAGAGAAAAAAGACAGGCACCAGAAAGTTGAGAAAAACCTCACACAAGGGTCAGGAATGGTTTCAAAATTCCCCAAAATAGGAAGTAGTGGTGGGGAATTTGAGAATCAATTATGAATTATGCATTTGATTCCCCTCTATATGTGTATATGTTAAATATATAAAAATTAATAATAAACAACTATATAAAATACATATTTTAAAAGAAAAGCATACAGAGAGTAGGTTTCTTTAACATTTACAAGTTTGATAGGTGGTCTACACAGGAGTGGACCACAGGAGCCATGGTTCATTCTTAGATTACACATACGGGCGTTTCTTTTATCTACCTAGCTGTAAGCTGAGGCCTTTCTATTTTTCTTTTAGATATGGGAGTTCTGAGAGTTACATATAAATTATTGGTAGAAGGTATCAGGTCTCTTATTGAGATTTATCTCAATGACAGTCTTTTTCTGCCCAGCTGGACAGAAGAATACATGGGGTGAAAAGTAGAGAATGCTGTGTGAGGAAGCTCCTGTGCTTTGTCAGGCTGTGGCTGGGAGGTTTTGGTGTTGACCACGGTCTAGTCATTGCTGCATACTTGTTTACTAGTGCACACATCCATTTTAGAATTTATTAGCTGTAAATTTTATATTTCAAAGATTTGGCAGAGACATTTATAATAGAGATGGGTATGGAGAGTAGGTTTGTCTCAGATGTCATGGCACGGTCTTAACGGAAAGACAGACATTGATCATGTATAGACAAATCACAAGGTCACAGAGATCAAAGTACTTGACAGAAAGGGATATGGTTTTCTGAGAGCCTGTGCTGAGGAACAGCAAGGAGAAAGGAGTTAGGGTGTTGTTCATCGTAGGATGTTGGTGAAGTTACCTGAGGCTGTGAAAGGGAGCTGAGAATGAAGGCGGGGACTGAAATCACAGTCTAGGGAAAGGTTCAGGGAGAGCGTGAGGTCATGCAAGCGGCCATCCCTCCAGGCATGTGTATTCCCAGAGTGTGCAAAGGACAAAAGGAGTTAAGTGTGTGGGCAGTGTAAGTCGGGGGAAAGATGTAGAAGACACAATTAGGAGGATGGGCCAGGCCTGCAGTTTAAACCTAAGTAAAGATTGTAGATATCATTGTTAATATGGCGGGAACAGTTGGGTATTTTTGAGCAAAGGAGTTGCCTGATCCAGCACACACAAACCCAAATATATATATATATAAGTATTTACTCTCTCCCTCTCCCTCTCCCCCCCCCCCCCCCCCCCCCTCTCCCCTCCCCCCCTCCCTCCCCCCCCCACCCCCTCACTCACTCTCTCCTGGTTATCATTTGAAGAATAGATTGAAGGAGACTAGAGACAAGGAAACATCCAGGATGTGTTGACACAGGTCAAATGAAAGACCCTAGAGGCTTTGACTTTGTCTAGGGTGGTGTTGAGGCAGAATAGAAAGGCAGGGAAAATTTGGGGGACATAAAAAGAGGGAGAGAGGAACCCCCAACCCAAGAATACAGTTGGAGATGTTGCTAGTGGTAGGTGAGAATCCCAGCCTAGTTAACCGTGGATTGAGATTTTTCTCCCTTCATGGCCAGGAACCT
>JADRCD010230995.1:0-13356 GCA_019843815.1 Montemys delectorum
GGTGAACAGCAGAAGCTGGTCCCCTGCCTCCAACCCACTTTATGCACCACCCTCCTCAGCAGAGACCTTGTCTTTTTCTCATCTATCTGTATCTGGGTCCCACAAGGCTAGCAGCTGCCAGTTTTCTTGCGCTTGGCTGCTCACGCCAGTGTTTTTATTGGAGTTTGGGGCAGACCCCTGGCCTTGGCAGCCCAGTGACCTATGCTCAGCCCCCTGTCCTCAGTGGACCAATTAAAGAAACGTGTTAACAGAAAAAAAAAAAAAACCCAAAAAACAGAGAAGAGACATTTAGTCAATGTGGTCACGTTGTGAAGAAAAAGAAATAAGGAGGTTCCATGAAATCCGTCACCACTACACCCTCACTCATTTTTTTGGATCCAAAAGCAAGAGGTATATGTAACTAAGCAGGCCCGGTCATGTGTGGCTCTGCTCATCACTGACCCATCGCTGTCTCTGTTCCAGGCTTTTATGCAAAGTACTCTGACAAGTTCTCAGAATTGTGTGAGATCTCTTTCTGGGAGACAAGCTGTAGCCCTGGCTGGCATGAGGCTTCAGCCTTTTCCTTCTCCCAGCATGCAGTTCCTGGGGAATTTCCAATTTCTTGGGGGACTATTGTTCAATAGTCTGCAAGCAAAGGGATCAGGCAGAAGCTTCTATTCAGCATAAGTTCAGTCCTGCCAGCTCTGTGAGGCCAAGACCTTGGCCAGCCTTCAGGTTGGCGGCTGAAGTTCAGGTTCACAGTTAATCACTGCCCAAGGCCGTGAGAAGTAAATCTGCTTTGTGTTGTTTTCTTCTGCTGTAGTTTTATTGGGAATACTGGGGATGGGCTCCAGGGCCTAACCCATTTTAAGCAAGTCCTCTGCCACTGAGCCACACTAGACCTAGCCCTTGGGGCATGAACAATAAAAATGCTTACACAAGCCTAAGTACCCCCACAGGGAGCTTTTGGGGCTGTTTCTATCCTTTTGGGAATGACAGAGGCTCCCAGGTCTCCATGGAGGTGCTCCCTGGAGACTATTAACAGTTAAGAGAACCCAAACAAGGACCAGGAATCCTTAACAGTCACTGTCCAGGGAACATCCAGTCTGTGGGTCATTTCTATAGGCTAATCACTTTCCCCCAGTGGTTCTTGAGACATGAGGAAGCCAAATGGACACAAGAGGCCATACAGGGCTGGAGAGATAGATCATCTGTTAAGGGCACTTATTCTTCTAGAAGACCCAGGCTTGGTTTCCAACACCAACACCATGACTCATAAGCATCTGTAACTCCACTTCCAGGGGATCTGATGACCTCTTTGACCTCTATGGGCACTCTGCACTCATACAGTGCACAAACACACAAGCAGGAAAAAACAGTTATATAGATAATTTGCATGCAATGAATAAAACAGCAGCAGCAGACACCTTTTCATCCCAGGGCCTGATCCCCAGGAGGCAGCCCAGCCAACAGCTGCCAAGACTCAAGAAGCACCTGCTCGTCTTGCTTGCAGTGCTGGGTCAGGGTGGGGTGGGGAGGGGAGGGTAAGCTGTAGTGACAATTTTGTAATTTTGTTTTGTTTAAACAACAACAACAACAACAACAACAACAACAACAACACAGAAATAGGGCTGGAAAGATGGCTCAGCAGTTGAGAGCACTGGCTGCTCTTCCAGACATCCTGAATTCAATTCCCAGCAACCACATGGTGGGCTCACAACCATCTGTAATGGGATCCAATGCCCTCTTCTAGTGTGTCTGGAGACAGCTACAGTGTACTCATATACACAAAATAAAAATTAAAAAAAAAAAAAAAACTAAAACAAAAACCAACCATCCCCACAGGAATATTATAAGAATAAGTTTTCATTTTAATTCCAGGTGTGAGATATGGGGCTGTTTCAGACTGTCGACAGCAGCTGACTATGATTTGCCTCATGCTCTAGCAGGGGTGTGATTTTTGCCAGCTGCAGATAGTTTCTGCGATTGTGGGACATTTGAAATTCTGGGGACTGGGTATATAAATGCTAGGGCCCTGAGAGGTAGGGTGGATTGTTGGTTGATGGTGGTCATTGGTGGTCACTATTCATTAAGTAATCATATGCAAAGAAACAACAAGAAGTTAGATATCCTGATGGCAAAGATCAAACTTGCCCCAAGGAACTCAATGCCCCTAATCAGCAGGAAGTAACCTAGCGATAACATCTCCTGCTTTCCAACCCCTGACTTTATTCAGAGAGCTCTTTCTCTTTCTTCTCTATCATTTTTAATTCTTCCATCTACTTAGGGTTAAGGGATTGAAGAAAAAAGTGGAAGAAAAAGAGTGGAAGAAAGAAGAACCCACAAAGCAGCAAAGACCGGCTACTATAAACCCATGCTTGGAGTCAACAGATCCAAACTTCTTAGACGCTGCTTCTTGCCAACACAGAGCCCATGCAGGTTCCCAAGCCTTTCTAAGCATGTTTGGCTTCCAAGTCATTTAGTTGTTAAGTTCTGCCAATGGGAATTTGGAGATAATGACAAGCTGACTCCGGGACAATGCCACCCTTCCCTCTCCAGACCCAAAGATTTATGTCACCCTCCTTGAACACTGTTCCTTCACACTTCCTAGGGTCAGTAGAGCAAAATGAGTTACAGATGGAAGAAAACTTGGAGGTCTCCTAGGCTGACACTTCTGACCTCCAAGGGCGAACATGGAGTGGGAAGTATATGTCAGAATCACAGAGGTCCACGGGTTCCCACAAAGCAGGGGGTGTGGGCAGGGACAAAGTCCAGCCTGTCCCCAGAATGTGCATCTTGGTGCCAGTGGCTATGCTCACACGCCTGCTGAAGAACAACCAGAAATGATTCCTTTGTTCTTCGAGGCCTTCTGTGCCTTGGCAAGGATCTCATCAATTCCCAGAAAGTATGTCACGTACACGAAATCTGTCATTAGGGTCAGACCTGAGGTTGGCCTTGGAGAGGTCAAAGCCAGGGAAGCCTCAGAGGAGCCTTTGATGGTTTCACAGTAAAAGGGGGGGGGATGTGAAATGGTGGCACAGAGGAAAGACACACACACACAGACACACACACAGACACACACACAGACACACACACACAGACACACACACACACACACACCTATGGTGCCCAATAAGTAGAGCAGCAGCCTAGGCAAATGTGTGGACAGGCCTTGGGTCCTGCTCTGACCACCTCCCAGAAGCCAAGGAAACAGTATGCAGGCCTAGCCTTGGAATGGAGGATTCCTAGCCCCTAGCCTCCCGTCCCCATCATATCCAAGCCCACAGTTTATCTGTTCCCGCTTAAGACTGTGCTAGCCAGTTTTATGTCAACTTGACACAAGCTAGACTCACTGCAAAGGAGGGGGTCTCAACTGAGAAGATGCCTCAGTAATACTGGCCTATAAACAGGCCGCCAAGGTATTTTCTTAATTAATGATTGATGTGGGAGGGCCCAGCCTGTTGTGGGTGGTGCCATGATTGGGCAGGTGGTCCTGGGTTCTACAAGGAAGCAGACTGAGCAAGACACGAAGGGCAAGCCAGTAAGCAGCACTGCTTCATGGCCTCTGTGCCTCAGCTGCTACCCCAGGCTCTTGTGCTGCTTAAGTTCCTGTCCTGACTTCCTTCAGTGATGGACTATGTTGTGGAAGTTAAGACAAGTAAACCCTCTCCTCCCCAACTTGCTTCTGGTCATGGTGTTTCATCATAGCCATAGTAACCCTAACTAAGACAGAGACCGAGCGTCAAGAAGAACCTTCAGATCAGCAGAGGTCAGAAGGCCCCCTTAGAGGACCATTGGAGGAGGTTGCCAGGGGAGGCCATTTGAAGACTGTATTTCTGTAGTAAGTACTGTTTCCACTGGTTTAGGATCACTGTGGAGGATGACTGAGACTGTAGGGCTGCCTCCAGCTGGCAAACGTTGTTAGCGCCCACATGCACTTTTCAGCATCCCAGAATGACCCACCAATATGGCCAGGCCACCCCAGGTCCTGGCAGGTCTCAATACCACTCCCTATGGATGCTCAACCTTAGGGTTGCAGGGACTCAGCACTGGAGACAATTCTCCATTAAACCAAACTGCTCTACCTCCCTGAACTTTGAGTTCCTTGCTGTAAAGTGGAGGTACAACGTGCGCTTCATAGGGATTCCAGGAGCCCAGTGGATGGATGGTGAGCAGAGTGTCAGTTGCTGTGACATCTTCATGCACAAAGTGACATGTTGACATAGCACTGCACATGTGTTTCCAACTCAATGTCCTCTGAAGGATAGCTACAAACAGAGGTGTTAAGGTATGGCTGAACCAGCTGGCTTATCTAAAATTCATTTGCATGGTTAATACAGATTGTCAGCTTCCTGTGTGGTTCTAGATTGAGTTCATTGAGGTTGGAAGATCCACCTTAAATGCAGGTGGCACCATGACAAGGTTTAGGGTCTTAAAATGAAAGAAGAAGGAGGAGGAGGAGGAAGAGGAAGAGGAAGAAGAAGACAACGAGGATGACGACAGAGGAGGAGGAGGAGGAGGAGGAGGAGGAGGAGGAGGAGGAGGAGGAGGAGGAGAGGAGAGAAGAAGAAGAAGAAGAAGAAGAAGAAGAAGAAGAAGAAGAAGAAGAAGAAGAAGAAGAAGAAGAAGAAGAAGAAGAAGAAGAAAGCAATCTGTTGGGGTTTTTTGTTTGTTTGTTTTTTGTTTGTGTTTGTTTTTGTTTTTGTTTTTGTTTTTGAGACAGGGTTTCTCTGTATAGCCCTGGCTGTCCTGGAACTCACTCCGTAGACCAGGCTGGCCTCAGACTCAGAAATCCACCTGCCTCTGCCTCCCAAGTGCTAGGATTAAAGGTGCAAGCCACCACTGCCCGGCTAAAGAAAGCAATCTGAACACCAACTTTTATGCTCCCTCTGATTCCTGACTGGTTCGCCTCAAACTGCAAGCCAAAGAAACTCTCCCTCACCCAAGTTGCTTCTTTTCAGTTAAAGCCATGAGAAAAGAAACAGGTACACCCACAAAGCACAAACTGATCTTAGGAACACCAGGCCCTGCCCTGTGATAACTCTGCAGCTTGTTTTACTTGGCTAATAGCTTAAGTCATGAGATTGAAGAAAGGATGGAGAGAAGTGTTTTAGAATGCACAAAGCTAGGAGGGCGCACATGTGGCTTCTTTTCAGAAAGCTGGACTTAACCCACAGAGACATTTCCAAGGGCTGGCAAGCTGGTGGCCTGGATGGTAGTCCTACCATGCCTTTGAGAATGTAATTTCCTTTCTGCCTTAGTGGTTCTGGTTACAAAACGTTGATGGCAGCTCTTGCCTCTCAGGTTAAATAAGGAGTAAGTGGAGTGAATGCCTGATACTCCTTGGGGTACAGGTCCACTGACTCACTCAGCAAGTTACTCTTCCTTCTAGCTGGGGGCTGCAAGGCCAAAGTGTGGGGAACAGAGGGCACTGCTCATTCCCTTTCCTGTCCTACACAGGGAGTAAGTCTGGGAGACAGTACAATCAGAGGGGAGGGGCCAGAAAGACAAATGGTACGTTCACCAACTAGGCAAGTGTGGCTTGTGGCCAGAGTCCAAGACGGAGATGGTGGCACACACTGAGTTGTCATTGAACTGGGACAGCTGAAGCCCACAGCTGGGGAACAGGCAAAAGCAGTGTTGCCAGCCCTGATAGCCAGTGTGACCAGCTTCTTCACCAGCCACAGGCCACATGTGATAGATAAGAATGATTGTCAGCTTGACAAGATCTAGAACCACTTAGGAGTAAGCTTTCTCAGCATGCCTGTGAGAGATTATTTGGACTAGGTTAATTGAGGTGGAAGATCCTACTTACCTGTGGGTAGGACCATCCCTTAGGCTGAATATAAAACAGAAAGCAAGCTGAGCGTAGCATTCATTTCCACTTCATGACTATGGAAGTCTATGTTGGGAGTATAGAACCAGGGCTTTGATGTTACAGGTGTTACCAGTGAAGTGGCGTCCCGAGTCTTAGATGAGACTGTGCACTTACACTTTAGAAAGGATGCAGTTTTCATATTCATATATGTGTACATGTGCGCATGTGTGAGTGAAGATACCCATGGGGGCCAGAAGAGGGTGTCAGATCCCCTGGAGCTGGAGTTACAAACAGCTGTGAGCTGCCCAACATGGTCTGCTAGGATCTGGACTCTGCTAGGAACTAGGTCTTCTGGAAGAGCAATGATCGATTTTAACCACCTCCTGTGCTTATACTTACGAACAGTATTGGAACTGTTAAGACAACGGAAACTGTTGAAGTTGGACTGAACACATTTGGCCCTGTGAGATGCCATGAGACCATAAGGACAAGCCGGGGAAGGTTACAGCATAAAAAAGGGGTGTGTCGGGCATGAAGAGATGGCACTGTGACAGTTACTACTGATTATTAACTTGACAGGCTCCCCAGACTCACCAAGAAACACTTCATCTGGTTTCCATGATGAGGGATTACCTAGATGAGGTTGACTGAGGGGGACAGATCTACACTAACTGCAGGCAGTGTTATTCCGTACGCTGGGGTCCTAGACTGAATAAAATGGAGAAAGCAAGTGGAGCCAAGCTGAGCATGAGCATCTATATCTGTTCCCGGCTGCAGATGCAGTGACTGGCCAGCTTCCTACCATCATGGACAGCATTGCCTTTAACTCTAAGTCCTAATAGGCCCTTCCTCCTTTGAATCGCCTGTTAGGCATTTTGTGGCAGCAAGAAGGAAAACAAATGATACATCAGACACAGGCAATGTTTCGGGTCTGAAATGGAGTGTCTGAGGAATGACAAGGACCTTCTTTGTCTGTCTAGGGCTGAGGGGTGGTTTGGCAGGAGTTGCCACAAGGTCAGTTGCTGCCACTGGGAACTCACAAATGCATATACAGAACAACGAGCCACGTGTCCCCAGCAGGTACTGGCAGGATGCTGGGGACAGATGCTCATCCAAGTCTCTAAGAAGGGAGCCACATATGTCCTAGGCACTGTGGTAGGGACTGAAGGTCTTCTTCTAGAATCGGTGTGCTTCCTAGGTGAACGAAGGAGGAAGCCCTCAGGCAGGTAGGCTGCTAGCACTTCTAGGAGCACATAGTGACATAGCAAAGGGCTGGGGGAGCAAACAAGATTGGTGCATACACCACAGTTTAATTAGGCTGAGAGTTCCCGCCCAGTGCTGAGACCCCAAGCAGAAATGACAGAGCAGTGCCAGTAGAGAGCAGACATTGGCCTCCTTATTTGTAAGAGTGTGGTTGATTGATTGATTGATTGCCTTCCCAGGGCAGTTAAATCATGGAAAAAAGCTAGCGTCATGAAGAGGCGTCAGGGGACACTACCTAGGCACAATGAGCCAGCCACCAACTGCATCCTGAATACTGGAGAAGCCCCAATATTAAAAGGCAACATAACATGTACGTCTAAAAAAGGAGCATGCATGAGGTATTATGCACAGCAGAAAGCTTTGTCCAGGCCACACAGCCTGCATCCTGAGAGAGGACCAACAGTCTAGAGCAGACACTGGGGTATAGGAGAGTTCACTCTGTTGTTTGGGATGGGCAATGAAGTCCCTAGAGGCTCAGGGCACTGACTGACTCCAGAGAGTGTAAAAGCAGACCATTTCACACTCAAATCCTACTAGGGAAAAATTACAAATTGAGGTCCACTGAGATAGCTCAGAGGCTAAAGGAAGTTGCTGCCAAGATTGATAACTTCAGTTACATCCCCAGGACTCACACAATAGAAGATCAGAACTAACCTCTACAAGTTCTCTGATCTCATGTCATGGTCCATACCCGAGCACATGGACCACATGCCAATTAAATATATCAGTGTAAGACCTACCCCCGACCCCCAGGCTAAAATCTGAGGTGTGAAGCCATAAAACACTGACAACACTATGTGTGGAGAACTTTGCTAAATTGAAAAGAATATCCAGAGAGAAACTGAATGCATATTGCCACATAAAACAAACTCAGAACACCCTCCCAGAAGTCATAAATATGACCAGATGGTGGAAGCCTGCCCCTAACATTTCTGTGAATCGAATGCCCTTGTGGCTGGTCTGCTCTGGTCATCTACACTGAGATAAAGGCCTTGTCAGGCATCAGTTCTGGAGCCTCGAATGGAGGTGGCTCAAGCCCCTGAGCTATAGCTGTTGGGATGATCTGGGCTCTGTTGAGATGGGCTGGACTAACTGTCACTTCAAGTAGAGACCGGGGCTCCTTTCAGCCAGTATGGTCTCATGCGCACTTGCACAAAGTTAAACCAGAAACCCAGGAAACATGGGGTTTAGCTTTCGAACACCTGAATGCCCAAGAGAGAATTTCCATGGTGATGCTAGCCACCATCTTCAAATGCCACTGCCAACAGGACCAGCAACCTCTCACAATCTCCCTCCCAAAGCCAGCCAGCACCGAGAAGTGGGATGGGACAGAATTTATCGACTACTATGCAGCTGGTCTGCAGAGCTGGTAAGCCTGGCTTTCCTTTATTTGTTAGGAACTCAGGACTGTATGGTGAGAACCGAGAACTTTACTGCAGGCATTAAGGAAGTTTTTGTCCTCACTATCAAAAGACTTCCAAGTAATCAATTCTACTATCCAAACACTTCTAACCAAAGCTAATGAGCCATTTCCCAGAAGAGAAACAGAGACAGGTGTTGGGCAGAAAATAAAATCCCTGCCTAGCCAAAGTTCAGAACTGTGGCTGAGGTCCTGTGCACCTTGGATCAGACAGGGCTACAAACCAGAATTGAAGGGGACAGGCTTTCTCTTGTCTATGTTATAAGCCTTGGATGCCAGCACCGCTATGACCTTCTATGACCCTGTTTACTGAGGATAAGTTTGTATTCTCTCGTAACTGCTTGTTGAGGGCTCTGCTCTGCCCAGCGCTCTAATTTTCCTTCACAATACCAGCATTGAACCCAAAGCCTTGAGCATGCTGTGCAAGGACTTTGCCACTGAGCTATACCTACAGCTTGTCTTGTGTTCATCCTCAGTGTATGATCTCCAACACACACACACACACACACACACACACACACACACACACGGATAGCTTATTTCTCTTCCTTCCTTTTTACAAATTAAACCCTAATAAAAGGCTCTAATTTTAAAAAAGTATAGACTGACCACCCCCCCTCCTTTAAAAGACAACACCAGGCTGGCCTCAAATTCACAGTGATTCTTCTCATCAGTTTCCTGATGTCTGAGGTTAGAGGCGTACACAACCATGCCTAGACTGAGCACATTCTTTAAGTGCATTGAGAGTGCTTTATTTTACTTACTTACAGAGTTATTTGTTTGTTTGCTTACTGATTGATTGATTGATTTACTGTGTTTGGATATTTTGCCTGTGTGTATGCTTGTGCACTATCTGCATGCCTGGAGAGCCCAAAAAGGTTGTAGGACCCTCTGGGACTAGAGCTACCAACAGTTGTGAGCTGCCATGTACAGGTACCAAGAATCAAACCTGGGCCCTCTGAAAGAAAGGCCAGTATTCTTAAGTTCTGAGTCACCTCTCCAGGCCTACTGTATATTTTTAAAATTAGTATTTTTTTAAAATTAATATTCTTTAAAATCCCCCCCGTGTGTGTGTCACAGTGCATAGTGTGTGCATGTGCATGCATGTGTGTGTGTGTGTGTGTGTGTGTGTGTGTGTGGTGCGTGTGTGTGTGTTTGTGTCACAGTGCATGTGCAGAGGTCAGAGGATAATTCAGTGGATTTGCTTCTTTCCTTCCATCATCATGTGGGTCCTAGGGATGAAGGATTATCAGCCTTGGCAGCAAGTACCTTTACCCACTGAGCCATCCCAGTGGTCCTTTATTTTGTTTTTGACATTTGACTTTGATAAAATTTCCTTATCGCCGGGCGGTGATGTCACATGCCTTTAATCCCAGCACTTGGGAGGCAGAGGTAGGCAGATTTCTGAATTTGAGGTCAGCCTAGTCTACAGAGTAAGTTCCAGGACAGCCAGGGCTACGTAGAGAAGCCCTGTCTCGAAAAACAAAACAAAACAAAACAAAACAAAACAAAACAAAACAAAACTCATTAGCTAGACCCAAGTTAAGCTAGAATTTGAAATCCTCCTGTCTCTACGTCTTATTACCATGCCCAGCTGGGTATACTTTTACTAAAAGAAAATCAGGTGATGGGTGGAGAATCACAGGGGGAAAGTGAAGAGCTCAGCGGTAGAACATGTGCTTACCAGGTGTCAGGCACCCAGTGTGAACCCAACACTTCCCCCAAAGAGGGAAATTAAGATCAGTAGCATTGTCAAATGAAATAGTGTCATGCTGTAAGATATGAACAGGTAGAACACTACACAGTCCCCAAGAGGATGACACAATCTCCCTGGACATGTGGAACAAGGTCTGCGATAAGAGAAGCAGTGGGCTGCAGGATAGAAGGCCTGCTTCACTTCTAGTTTTGTTTTTTAAAATCAAGATATATGCATGTTCACGTGCAAACAGAAGATATTGAGGGCTGGAGTCAGGGCTTAGCAGGAGGCACTTACAAAGCTATCTGGCACCTCATTAAAAGTGGTTACTCTTGGGTCCATGAAACCTGAGGCCAAGAGGTGATGGAGTTAAGACACTAAATATATATTTCTATACTGTTTCACTGTTTGTACCAAGTAGGTCCCATATGTACAATAAAAAATAAAATGATACTAAAGTAAGTGTGGGTAAATAGAAGGAAGTGTCCTAGCAGTCAGAGATCTGAAGGCCTGTCCTGGCCTAACTGGTAAAATGACCAGGCCTTCCTACTACCACTTCCTGTCTGTTCGAGCCTTGCTTTCTCATCTGCTTATCAGGCTGCTGTTCTCCAGAGAATGCTTCCGGCACATGAGCTGGCACACTAGACCTATCCTGGAGGCCTAGATGTTTCCCTTCCTGAAACATCTGACCCACTTTCCTATGGGCCAGAGGGACGAGCTGAGTCTGTTCAGAGGCTCTGTGTCCAGTACTCTGGAGGAAAGCCACTCTATGTAGATGGCAGCTGGGATAACGTGAGATGACTAGGAAAGGGTTCTGAGTGCTGATGTTCTGGTGGAATGCGGAGCCTACAGGACTCCTTCCCTCCTCCCACGGCACCTCCTAATCAACACGATCCATACCTCAAGGGGCTGCCACTCGCCAAGCACAAACACGTGCAGGCTCTTAATGTCTGGGTCCTTGTGGAAGATGTTGGGCTTGGCATGGTGCTGGAAATGTCGATGGTTCCACCAGTTGGCAGAGGCACCCTGTAAGGGGAGAGGAGCTAGGTGAACCACAAAGACCAATGAACTTGCCAGTGATGGCCCCCCAATGGGACCCAGGTCCTGGTACCTCCAACACCAATAGCCAGCTTCCCCATCACACAGGGGGTTTGTGCCTGGAGTCCCTGGCAATCGGACTATAACTTCTGAGCCCAGAGTATTGCTCAGTTCTGAAAGAAGTCAAATCAGTTCTCCAGCCTCAGTTTCTCCAGGACTGAGCAAGGAGAAAGCACTTCAGAATCAGTGAAATTATCTCTACCAGGGAACCAGCAGTTTCTTTCTTGGCTTGTGGGCTAGGGAAACTAGGGTATTTAACACACACACACACACACACACACACACACACACACACACACGCACGAGTTCAAAGAAGGATTCTCAAAAATAATCAGGACAGAAACAACTCAAATGTTCACAAATCGGTATGTGATATCCTCACAACAGAAAGGTTTAGATAAACTATAAGAAGGAATGGGTCATTAAGAGGGCTCAGTGAGGACAGGTGCCTGCCACAAAGCCTGACAACCTGGGTTCAATCTCTGGGTCTCGTCCTGGAGATATGGCTCAGAGGTTAAGAGCGCTGTTTGCTTTCCCTCTAAAGGTCCTGAGTTCAATTCCCAGCAGTTTCGTGGTGACTCACAACCTTCTGTAATGGGTTCAGATGCCCTCTTCTGGCCTGTCTGACAACTACAGTGTGCTCACATACATAAGATAAGTCTTAAAAAAAAAAAAAAAAAAGCCTCTCAATCTCTGGGACTCACAGTAAAAGGAGAGAACTGATTCCTGAAAGTTGTCCTTGGACCTCTACATATATGCTGTGGTGCCCCTTCCCCTAAATAATAACTACATAAACAAATGTAAAAAAGCATTTTTGTTAGAAAACAGTGGACCCCTGACACACACTATAAGCACAGATGAACCTGGAAACACCACACAAAGCAAAAGCCAGGAAACGAAAAAACAAAAGCCAACATCCCACTGCTTGTGATCTCCATGATGTGAAGCCGGGGGAAGACAGTTGGTGGCTGCCCAGGTATCCCTAGGCAGTGAGCAGTGAGGAGGAAACAGGGCTGGGATGCAGTGGCTAAGGGGCCGTGGATTTGTGGGGCTTTAAGCTGTGGGTGATAGCCATGCTTTAAAATTGTATGCCAGAGGTGTCAATGGAATGTTCTGCAAGCTACTCAATGCATTCAATTGAAGTGGGCAAATGGCCTTCTGTGTATCTTATATCTCAAAACCACTATTTTATCCAAATGTTTCCCATGGATCAAAGGCCTTTGTGTAACACCTGAAACCACCAGAGAAAAATACAGGAAAACACTTCCGTGTCTAGACACAGGCAGCCATTTTCTGAAACGACATAGCAAGAATGAGACAGAATGGGAGACACACTTTGTTGGTTATTCACCAGACAGAAGAATTACAGCCAGAATGCATAAAAAGGCTACAATATGAGAAATCAAGAGAATAATCCATTCAACAAGTAGACAGAAGCATTTATGAGGCTGTTGTCAGAGGAGTAAGCACAAATGGCCAGTCTATGAAAAAAACGTTCACCATCCTTAGCAACAGGGGAAGCACAAATCACCACTGTAGCGAGGCTCCAACTCATCCCTGTCAAAATAGTCAGCCGGTAACCTTTCCACACACCCACACAAACCTAACTCCACCGCTGACAGCAAAAGCAACAGGAAGTGACAGTCACCTTTTCTTAATATATTAATATGAAAATTAATATTACCAACATATCCTAATCGATTGAAATCCAATATATGAGGAATTAGAAATTTGTTGATTGTCACCCAATGGTCTCTCTAATTTGGTAATTGGAAAAATAGGTTCAATATTGTACAATCTATATACACTTTCAGCTTGTTTGTTTGTGACAGTGTCTGGCTGTGGACAACATAAGGGTCTTGAAGTCTTGCTTCTCCTATCTCCGCCTCTCTATTAGTAGTATTGTTTATTCCATGTCTTTACACTATACTATGGCTTTTCAGAACAGCTTATTTATTTCAAAAGTATTTATATGCCTAAAAGAAACATAGATGATTAACTAGGGAGGTTGCTTGTACTAGAACAACAAAGAGTGAGACGTTTGTAACTCTTGTATCAAGTTTGAAGAAGAGGACTTTATAA
>JADRCD010230995.1:13756-52413 GCA_019843815.1 Montemys delectorum
CAACTTTTATAATACTTATTTTTATTGTTATAATATTTTAAAATTTTTAAGGAATATGACAAAAAAGATATTGTAGGTATTGAAGGGGGGTCTCTGGGAGGAGTGGGGGTACAAAAGGGAAACAAGAATGTGATTTAATTCTATTTACTTAAAATATGTTTTTAAATGTTAACAAATTCAGATAAATTGAAATCATGTAACTTTTCTCATCATAAAAGCAATAAAAGTTTAAAAAAAAAAACCAATCAGAAACAAACAAACAAAAAAATAGTCACCAACCACTTGGACTTGAGCTTTGTACAAGGAGGTAGGAATGGACTGATTTGTGTTCTTGTACATGCTAACCAGCAGTTGAGCCAGCAGCATTTTTTGAAAATGCTGTCTTTTTTCCACTGGATGGTTTTAGCTCCTTTGTCAAAGATCAAGGGACCATAGGTGCATGGGTTCATTTCTGGGTCTTCAATTCTGTTCCATTGATCTACCTGCCTGTCACTGTACCAATACCATGCAGTTTTTATCACAATTGCTCTGTAGTACAGCTTAAGGTCCCGGATGGTGATTCCACCAGAGGTTCCTTTATTGTTGAGAATAGTTTTCCCTATCCTGGGTTTTTTGTTATTCCTGATGAATTTTCATATTGCTCTTTCTAAGTCTGGGAAGAGTTGGAATTTTGATGGGGATTGCATTGAATCTGTAGATTGCTTTTGGTAAGATGGCCATTTTTACTATATTAATCCTACTAATCCACGAGCATGGGAGATCTTTCCATCTTCTGAGATCTTCTTCGATTTCCTTCTTCAGAGACTTGAAGTTCTTGTCAAACAGATCTTTTACTTGCTTAGTTAGAGTTACACCAAGGTATTTTATATTATTTGTAACTATTGTGAAGGGTGTTGTTTCCCTAATTTCTTTCTCCACCTGTTTATCCTCTGTGTAGAGGAAGGCTACTGATTTGCTTGAGTTAATCTTATATCCAGCTACATTGCTGAAGTTGTTTATCAGGTTTAGGAGCTCTCTGGTGGAATTTCTGGGGTCACTTAAGTATATTATCATATCATCAGCAAATAGTGATAATTTGACTTCTTCCTTTCCAATTCGTATCCCTTTGATCTCCTTTTGTTGTCTAATTGCTCTGGCTAAGACTTCAAGTACAATATTGAATAGGTAGGGAGAGAGTGGGCAGCCTTGTCTAGTCCCTGATTTTAGTGGGATTGCTTCAAGTTTCTCTCCATTTAGTTTGATGTTGGCTACTGGTTTTCTGTATATTGCTTTTACTATGTTTAAGTATGGGCCTTGAATTTCTGATCTTTCCAAGATTTTTATCATGAAGGGATGTTGAATTTTGTCAAATGCTTTCTCAGCATCTAATGAGATGATCATATGGTTTTTTCAAACCAGATACACTGAAACTAATAGAAAAGAAAGTGGGGATGAGCCTCGAGCACATAGGCACAGGGGAAAACTTCCTGAACAGAACATCAGTCAATAGCTTATGCTCTAAGATCAAGAATTGACAAATGGGACCTCATAAAGTTGCAAAGGCAAAAGACACTGTCAATAGGACAAAACGGCAACCAAAAAATTGGGAAAAGATCTTTACCAATCCTATATCTGATAGAGGGTTAATATCCAATGTATACAAAGAACTCAAGAGGTTAGACTCCAGAGAACCAAATAACCCTATTAAAAATGGGGTACAGAGCTAAACAAAGAATTCTCAACTGATGAATACCGAATGCTTGAGAAGCACCTAAAGAAATGTTCAACATCCTTAGTCATCAGGGAAATGCAAATCAAAACAACCCTGAGATTCCACCTCACACCAGTCAGAATAGCTAGGATAAAAAAACTCAGATGACAGCAGATGCTGGAGAGGATGTGGAGAAAGAGGAACACTCCTTCATTGTTGGTGGGATTGCAAGCTGGTACAATCACTCTGGAAATCAGTTTGGCAGTTCTTCCAGAAATTGGACATAGTTCTACCAGAGGACCCAGCTATACTGGGCATATACCCAGAAGATGCTCCAACATGTAATAAGGGCACACGCTCCATTATGTTCATAGCAGCCTTATTTATAATAGCCAGAAACTGGAAAGAACCCAGATGTCCCTCAACAGAGGAATGGACACAGAAATTGTGGTACATCTACACAATGGCGTACTACTCAGCTATTAAAAACAATGAATTTATGAAATTCTTAGGGAAATGGATGGATCTGGATCTGGAGAATATCATCCTGAGTGAGGTAACCCAATCACAAAAGAACACACATGGTATGCACTCTCTGATAAGTGGTTATTAGCCCAGAAGATCAGAATACACAGAGTACAATCCACAAACCACAAGAAACTCAAGAAGAAGGAAGACCAAAGTGTGGACACTTCATTCCTTCTTCAAAGAGGGAACAAAATACCCGTGGAAGGAGTTGCAGAGACTATGGAGCAGAGACTGAAGGAAGGACAATCCAGCCTCATATAGCTGACTTCCGAGAGGCTCTGACAGTACCCGACTAATACAGAAGTAGAGGCTCACAGTCATCCATTGAACTGAGTACAGGGTCCCCAAATGAAAGAGCTAGAGAAAGGACCCAAGGAGCTGAAGGGCTTGCAGCCCCTTAGGACGAACAACAATATGAACTAACTAGTACCCTTAGAGCTCCCAGGGACTAAACTCCAACCAAAGAGTACACATGGTGGGACTCATGGCTCCAGCAGCATGTGTATAGCAGAGGATGGCCAAGTCAGTCATCAATGGGAGGAGAGGCCCTTGGCCCTGTGAAGGTTCTGTGCCCCAGTGTAGGGGAATGCCAGGGCCAGTAATCGAGAGAGGGTGGGGTGGCAAGCAGGGGGAAGGGGGAGGCAACAGAGGTTTGTTCTTGTTGTTGTTTTTTTGTTTTTTTTGTTTTTGTTTGTTTGGTTTGGTTTTGAGGGGAAACGGTAAATATGACATGTAAATAAAGAAAATATCCAATAAAAAACTAGTCACTATCAAGAAAACAAACAACAGTCTCCTGCACATATGGACAGATGTGCAGCTTGGTCTTCATGTGGGTCCCCAACAACTGGAGTGCGGCTTTTCCTGAATCTATTGCCTGTCTGTAGCTCCCCTTCCCCTAACCGAGCCACCTTGTCTGCCCTCAGTGGGAGAGGATGGGCCTATTCCTGCAGTGACTTGATGTGCCAGGGTGGAGTGATACCAGCAGGGCCTCCCACATCTCAGAGGAAAAGGGGAGGAGGGACTGGGGAGGAACAGTGGGAGGAGAGACTGGGAGGAGGAGGGGTGGATATCTGGATGCAAAGTGAATAAATACATTAATGAGAAAAAAGAAAACAAACAACAAAAGCTTATGAAGGTGTGTGTTGGGGTGGGGGCAGGAATGTAGATTAGCCCACCCAAGAGAGAAAAGATTCCTCAAAAAAAAAAACAAAAAACAAAAGCACTACATGATCCAACTCTACCACTCCTGAGGTAATTATCAGACAGACTGTAAGTCAGCACATGATACTGATGTTCCCTGAAGCTTGACTAAGAACAGCCAAGAACACCTATAATCCTAGCACTTGAAAGGTCGAGGCAGGAGGACCAGGGGTTCAAATGAATGAATAAATAAATAAATATGAGTTATGGAGTCTGCCCGGGCACCTTTCTGTGGGTGAATGGATACAGAAATATATGGTATATACTTCTTTATATACTCAACAGGGGATGATTCCGTCGTGAAGAACAAAATTGTGTCATGTTCAGGAAAAGGAACAGAAATAGAGATCGTGTAAGTGAAATAAGCCACACATTTTCTCTCAGACATGGACTCTAGACTTTAAAATAAAGATATTAAGGTAAAGTGAGACCATCTGGGAAGGAGTAAGACCGGAAAGAGAAGAGAAGCCAACACTAAGAGGTGGTAGAGGATGACTATAAATGGTGTCTCTTAGATATGGGAGAAAATGTCCTGATAAATCTAGTGTTTCGTACAAGTCACAATGCTGAAAAATCAACATAAGCCTACAAAAAAAGGAGGGAAGAAAGAAAAAAGAAAGGATAAAGAGAGAGAGATTGAGAATAGTTGAATGTGTGTGAAGGTGGATCCCAAGTGTTCCAGGGGGTGGGGGGAGTTATCTCAGTTGATATAGTTCTTGCCTGCCCTGAGCCCTTCCAATAAATATGGGCTGACAGCCAGGGAGAAGCCAACATTTAGATGACACTGCGGTCCCACAATACAGGAAAAAGGGGATCTTTGTATTTATTTGAATGCCACGGGCTACTACTCTGTCACCAGTTCTCAAAGCCTTCCCCAGACATGTGTCACTCAACAAAGTTGCCAAGTGGCCTAAGCAAGACTCAGGTCTTTTCTGTCCCTTCAACAGGTGAAATAGTGGACCATGGCCAGTTCTGACCATCTGTGAGCAGGTCTATTTGTTCAAGACAAGCTTCTCACTTGTGGAGTGTTTTGGACACAAACACAGTGTCTGGACACTGAGAGCATGGATGAAGATAGTTAGAAACAGCTATGGTCTCTGCAGTGACCTCTGCCCCTGTATGCAGCAGGCTTCAAAATCCATCACAGCAAAAAGCAGCATGTCAGAGTTCGGGAAAGGTCCCAGGCTTAAGGAGTCAAATGATGTGTTTACATCTGAAGCTAAAAAGAACACAATTGCCAAGAAAAGCCTCAGATGGAAAAGTCCCTGACAGCAACACTGAGGAGCAAGGACGTTAACAAGTAAGCCAGTGGACAGCCCACCAACCTAGAGATATTTGTGGAATGAGGAATGAGAGTTGTGGAGAGAGAATACAAACTTTGGACTTCGGACCAGACACCAGGATATTTTGATTGTTTATGCTGTCTTCATCACCAGGCAAAGCCCTACCTATCAGTAAGTCCTCCTCCATGGCACAGTGGTGCCTCATCTGCCTGAGGAGCAATGATCATCAGCCTTCTGTGTTCTCAGAATGAGGACTGCTCCAAGCCAGCTGCTGGGCTGGGCCCAGGGGAGGCAGTAGTGAGCCAAGAGAGGATGTGATTATCTGGGCCAGCCTGCCTTGGCCTCTCATATACTAGGACTGGGTCACAGGGTGCACCAGCACACATGGCAAGAAGACAGAGGTGTAGCCAGCAGAGCTGGGCAGTCATATCATGGCCTGAGGTATAAGAAAAAGTATGCATGCCAGCAAATGCATCTATAAGCCTTTCAAAATCTACTTTGGGGTTCATCTTGTTTTCAAGTGGACTATTTAAATATTTTTAAATCTTTATCTTACATCTAAATGGAGTTATAACTAAAGGGTTGGAGTCGTAGCTTCCTGGTAGAGCACTTACCCGGCATGAGCAAGGCCCTGGCTTCAATCCTCAGCACCACAAAATTTTTTTCTTAATAAAGGAGAAGCATACAAATTTTTTGTTTTGATACAAAGAAAATACTTTTAACAGACTTTTCAACTTTTGAACATTTTATATTTTGGTGTCCTGGAGTTAGAGGATTGATCATTTAAGAAATGATATATCGAAGCTGGGCATGGCAATGTGTGCAGTTAATCCCAGAACTCAGGAAACAGAGACAGGTGGACCTCTGTGAATTTGAAGCCAGTCTGACCTATGTGGGGACAGTGAGAGAGAAAGAGACAGAGAGAGACAGAGACAGAGAGAGAGAGGGACAGGGACACAGAGAGAGAGACAGAGAGACAGAGAGGAAAAGAAATGAACACCACCACACATATAGATATAGAAAGAAATGAACACCACCACACATATAGATATAGAAAGAAATGAACACCACCACACATATAGATATAGAAGTGCATGTTTGTTTTTGAGAGAGGGTCTCATTTAGCCCAGGCTGGCCTTGAACTTGTTATGTAGCATAGTATGGCTTCCAGCTTCTGACCTTCCTCCTCCACATTCTGAGTGCTGAGATGAACCCAGGGCTTCAAGATGCTCAACAAGCACTCTCTACCAACTGAACTACATCCCCACCTCCCAGAGTTCCCATTTCACCAGCAGAGGCTTCCATAAGAAAGCCAGCCCTCTGTCCTGCCCTTGTTTGTCTGATATAAGAGCCATGTTTCAAGCTATCCATCAAGGACACAAGGCCTTGAGCAGGAAAGGCCCTCAGGACCCTGCCAGGACCTGGTAACAGAACATAGTCTATCTTTGTCTATGGCATGGGGAGAGCAGGGGTAGTGGGTGAAATGTTTCTTTCCTATGCAGAGGAGGATTTTATGCCACAGAGGACAGTGCAGAATGAAACAATGCACTTGTGTGTATCCCCTCTTGAGGTTCTGGGAAGAGACTGGGTTCCCAGCCTTTGGGGCTCAGGTTCAGGTAAATTGTTAGCTGGGAACTGCTGGGCAGCTCATTACTGGTTCACTCATAATCCAATATACAGCTGGCAAGCCAAGGGTGCACTGGACACAGGGCTTTTCCCCAGCTGAGGACAGGAGGGTAATCTTAGGGACCTAGCATTTTTGAGGATGCAATAGATACTATTGAGATGTACTGGCTACAGGAGGCAGTAAGGTCTGTTTGAGAGAGTATGTTATGATTTGAGCATGGCACATAGCCACAAACTTTCGGGTTGAATCTTCAGTCCCACACCAATGGCAGATGGTAAGAAGTATTCAGTGAAAGGAGGGATACCTTTGAAAGTTCTGTCTGCTCCTTGGACCCTTTCTTCCTCCCTGGCTCCTTCCTGCTTGTCTTGAGCTAAGGACTTCTGCCACATGCTCCTACTAGCAGGGTCACCATGGGCTCAGAATTAACAGAGTCTGGGACTGTAGAGTGACACTTTTCAAACCACAAGCTACAGAAAGGAGTCTTCCCTCTCCTATGTTGCTTTTCCAAGACGCCAGTCAGCTCAGCTCAAGGTCACTGGCAAGGTTGACTTCATGGACTCACTTGACTTTAACCATTCTCTCCATGAGTCACGGCCTCATGTGGGCATTTTAAACAACTTGCCCTTTGGTTTAGTTAAGTATTACATAATTTGATGTCACTCACTAAGGACTTATCTAAAATGACAGTGGAGGTGATTTGCCATCCCGAGTTATAATGGCTTTGGATTCTGAAGCAGCAAGCCACAGCCATTAACCAACTATCACCCTATAATGCCTTCTGTTGCTGAGCTGTGAGGTTTGGTGGATGAAGTGAGTTACATACATTTTTAATATGGAATATTTTCTACTTATAGAGAGTTAATCTAATGGGATGGTCACTCGGGCTGCTCCTGATACATCCCCGAACCCCTCAGACTCCTTTCTCTTCTTTCTTCCTTTCTTTCTTCCTCCCTCCCTCCCTCTCTCTTTCTTCCTATCTTCCTTCCTTCCTTTCCTCTTTCTTCCTTCCTTTCTTTCCTTCTTCCTTCATTCCTTTCTCCCTTCCTTTCTCCCTTCCTTCCTTTCTTTGTTTTACTGTTTGTGACCACTCCTCTATCTTTGCAGTCTAACCTCTCACCCCCAGGGTTCAATGTGTGTACATATGTGTACATGTGTGGCCACTGTTTGAGGGGAGGCTTGCATGTATGCACATGCACACGGAGCCTGGACAATCTTAGGTGGCATCCTCAGGAACACTATCCACTTACTTTGACACAGAGTCTCACTGGCTTGGAGCTCAGCAAGTAGTCCAAACTGCCTGGCCATCGAACCCCACGGCTCTTCCTGTATGTGCCTCCCCAGTGCTGAGATTACGAGCATGCAGCCGCATAACCAGCATTTTTACATATGTTGTGGGTATCAAACTCAAACTCAGGTTCTCCCGAGAGATTTACTGACTAAGCCATCACCCTTAACCCCAACACTTACCTTCAAGTGGCCGATGACAAACTTGTGGACAATGTGGTTCCATATGGATTTCTTATAGACAGAAAGGTGGCCATAATCATGTTGCAGCCATCCAGCTTGGGCCTGGGGAAAGAGGGCTGTGAATGTCACTGCAGCATCAGCAAAGACCCAGGAGGGATCTGAGAGGTGGGGATGTGCAAATGACGCTCAAGGACATCAGGCCTCACCTGAGAGGTAGCAAGGACAAAGGCTGTGATGAGGGTAGGAATCCAGCCGTTGCCGAAGTACGAGAGGATAAACCAGGCAATGCTTTCCATGACGATGATGTGGGACAGGAGGAGAAAGAAGAACAGGTGGTTGGTTTTGAACAGGTTCATGTCCTCAGCGGTCTTCTTCAGGGCCCTGAAGTCCTCGGTGATCTGAGACTGGTGAGCAAGGACGCAGAAGAGAATCAGCCAACAGACCTATCGAGGGGTCATGGGATCGAGCACAGTACACGCCACAGCTGTGGCAAGCACCTTGAACTCTGTGTGAGCCCAGCTCCTCGTGCTGCAGTGGTCACCGTTACTACAGATGTAATGCATCAGGGTAAGCGGCAGAGGACAAGTTGGACTTGAAAGCGTGTACCCTTTTTCTTTTTTTTTTTTTTTTGGTTTTTCTAGAAATCATGTACTTTTAATCATACTAAGTGAATTAAACCAGTCTCAGAAAGGCAACTAGCTCGTGTTTTCTCTCAGTTCCCTTGTGGATTCTAGACTTCATATATATATGACCTCTTTTATGTACAGGCGACACCAAACTAGAAGTGAAGCTGTATGAGGACAAACAGAATTAACAGGGCTAGAGAGGTGACTAAGCAGTTAGGAGCACTGGCTGCTCTTCCATAGGACCAGGGTTTGATTCCCAGCATCCAGATGGTGGCTCTCAACTATCTATAACTCTAGTCACAGGGCCATACAACACCCTTTTCTGGCCTCCAAGGGTACTGGACATATGTGATGCAAAGACATACATGCAGGCAGAACATTCAAACACATAAAATAAAAATAAAGGTTAAAAACTGTAAAGGGACTAAAGGTGGGCTTAGGAAGTGAGTAGAGGGATATGGGACAACATGTTCTAAATACACTGTGTCTACACAAGTATATGTGGGTGGAAATGGCCTCCTATAACTGTAGTAGTAATAACAATAATTAATAATAAGCAGCATGCACCTTCTACACCAATGTTCTCAGAAGCATTATTTATAATAGGCAAAAAAAAAAAAAAAAAAAAAAAAGTCTAGGAATCAGAGAAATGGCTCAGTGGTTTAAGAGTGATTGCAGCTCTCACAGGGGGCTGGTTCTGTTCCCAGCACTCACGTACGGCTACTCACAGCTGCCGGGAACCTAGTGCCCTCTTTGGGTCTCTATAGGCACCCACATATACCTGCACCCCCCCCCCACCACCACCACCACCACACACGCACACTGTAATGTTTTAGTAAGTTTACAATTTTGTGTTAGGCTACAGGTTGACTATGCCTGATTGTGTTCTACATGTATGACAGACTGGTCAGCCTTAAAAACAAAGGAAAATTTGGCATGTTGGTACACTATGTGTTCTGTAGTGGATCAGGTTTATGCTAAATGAAATAGGCCAGTTATAAAAGGATAGCATGAGCACAGCAGTCAGGGAGGCAGACAGTCCTCTATGGAGGACCAACCAAGAATCCAGGCCAGGAAAAAGCCTCTGCCCTGCCTAGCTTTGCTGATGACCTGAGGTAGAAGCTAGTAAAGAATTACTCCAGCTCAGACAGGGAGCAAGAGGGGCTGGCCTGGTCTGGTTTCTCCCAGGAAGCTTCTCTGCCCTGGATAGCAGTCAGAAGTGCCATCTCTCTAGGACAGGCAACAGTGATGGTGGCCCACTGTCTCTTGCTGGCACACATAGTATGCCTGTTGAAGGGGACAATGCTTCAGCTCTGATACCATAGTGTGCCTCCTAGGACTTCAACCATTCCACCCTACAAGATGCCAACGGGCTCAGGACACCAGGATGGGTACTCTCAGCCTTGCTTAGGAGGAGCCTAGGTTCCACTAGAAGGGTGACTCTGGTAGGGAAAGGTAAGCACTGAGTGGAGGGGAAGGGAGGGGCTCTCCAAGGTTAGAGAAACCCTAAAACACGCTGTTCTACGAAACTCCATTATGCATGCCAGGTCTAGTGTAGAAGTGGCTTCCCATTCAGCCTTCGAGGCCTGGGAGTCTTTTTTGCATACCTTTGAAGCGCAGCACTTAGTGGGGTGTCTGACTCAGTGACAAACGATCTCTCTTTCTCAAAGTGATTCATTCCAAAGCAGCCACACTTATCAACAGTTGATACTGGCTTGCTGTTTCTGCTCCTTCTTAGAGGGTAGCATACCAACATCTGACAGCTTTGTGTAAAGAAGGGGAGGAGCAAAAGGACCATTTGGGAGAGAGGGGATCACCAGCTGGTGGCTCTCAGGGGATGCTCTGTGGTCCTCCCTGACCTAGTTCCTCAGGGCCTCCTCCTGGACTGGCTCAAAGACTCTCCTGCCTCAGCCCTGACAGTGGGGTTCTGGGGAGAAAGTACTCTCATCCCTACCATCCCATCCAGCCTCATCCCACTCCCATCCACGTTACAAGTTACACTCACACTTTTGCCACGGTCCAGGCTGGGCTCCTCTGGGGCCAGCTCACCAATCAGCAGGGGCTTCAAGAACTTGCCCACGAAATCCAGGTCCAGGTGGAAGGCACGGAAGGCATCCTGGGAAAGAGAGAACCAGGTAAGGCTGAACCCCAAACCTCTGCTGGCTTCTCACTCACATTCTAGGAAAGATAGCATTGAGCAGCAACTCTAGTCTCTGCTCCGACACAAAGTGGGGCTTCCCACCACCCAGTGGCAAATGCTTACTCCAGACTTAACCCCAGGACATATCCCCAGCGCAGGACTCCAGCAGCAAATCGTAACCACCCTGAGCCTCTGTACTGGCACCAGGCCTACTGAACTGGTCAAGGGTTTGTAAACAGAGAGGTCTCCAGGGAGAGCAGGCAGGCACAAGACTCAGGAGATAGCCCGGGCCTGCTCCTGAGCTGAATGTCTTTCACGGTGCACAAACTCCACCACCTACCACTCCAGAGATGTCCTCTTCCACGTGGCCACAATTATCAGTGAAGAGATAAGACTCGGGGAAGGGGTTTAACTCAGTGATAAAAAACGCTTGCCCAGCATGTGTGAGGCACCCAGCTTGGTCCCTAAAACCTAGAAAACGACCACAGCATGGAAAATATGCTTAAATGACATGAAACAACAACAGAAAAAAATAACATGGAATTATGTAAAAGAATTCCTGGAAAACCTGACACAGGGTGTCGGGGATTTTAATTCTTAGTAAAGATGTGGGTTGCACCTTATTTTATTTTCATTAGTTTGCAAACTTTCCTTAACATTACTATTACGTTCTGCATTTTAATCTCTCACATTCCAGAGATGAAGTGGAGACATGCTTAGTTCTGGCAACATTAGAAAATGTAGGGGCTGGTGAGATGGCTCAGTGGGCAGGAGCACTGACTGCTCTTTTGAAGGTCGTGAGTTCAAATCCCAGCAACCACATGGTGGCTTACAACCACCTGTAATGAAATCTGATGCCCTTCTGGTGGTCCAAAGACAGCTACAGTGTACTCATTTATAATAATAAATAAATCTTTAAAAAAAATTAAAAAAAAAGAAAATGTATAGAAGAATAAAAAAGACAAATAATCATCACATGGTAAGTCCATCAATGCTAATATTTTAGTGTTTCTGCCAGCTTTTCTACACAGTACATATATGACAAAATCGTCTCTACAAATTCAAGCATCTCTCCTAGCGGTGAGTCTCACCAGGTCTCCAGAATGTAAAACTGGATGCTCCAGCTTCACATTATTCTGCCTCCCACCACGTCATCCAAATTGAAGCACTGCAGGATTGAGCTGAACAAGCCATATGGTACCAGGAAAGACAACCAGAGAAATCAACATAATGAGGCAGAGAGAGGAGTGAGTGTGGGGACACTGGTCTAAACGGAGACATATAAACCACACCCTTTCACTAGAGAGAGGAATGAGTGTGGGGACACTGGTCTAAATGGGGACATATAAACCACACCCTTTCACTAGAAAGGCTCCTGTTTGGAGGAGTTGTAGAAGCTACACAGGAGTTTTGGGAAGTAGATGGGAAAATAAAAATAGGCATTGGGTTTTTGATCTAATGGGGATTATTAATTTTTTAAAAGCAGGGTCTCCTATCACCCAGACTGGCCCATAAGCTCATATGTAATCAAACATATGTGGCTAAATTGTTGAACTTTGATCCCCCTGCTTCAACCTCCCAAGTGCTTGGATCACAGGTATGCATCACACCATGTCTGGTTTATGCAATGCTGGGGATTGAATCGAGGAGCATGCTAGGCAATCAGTCTACAAGATGAAGTATAGCCCCAGCCTCTAATTTTTTGTGAATGTGACAGAGGTGTTATGATTATCACAGAACACTTTTACTCCTGGGAGAAGATGCTGCAACTTTCCGCTGTTTTATTTTTTAAAAAAATTAGATTCATTTATTTTATGTGTATGAGTATTTTGCCTGCATTATGTATATATACCATGTGTGTGCCTGGGGCCCAAGAGGGTCAGAAGAGAGCATCAGATCCCTTGAAACTGCAGTTACAGATGGTTGTTGGACACCAAATGGATTCTGGGAATTGAACCCAGATCCTCTGGAAGAGCAGACGGTGCTCTAAACTACTGAACCCTCTCTCCAGCCTATCTTACATAAAAACTTTTTTACATGTATGTATGTATGTATGTATGTATGTATTATGTTTGTGTGCACGTATAAGTGTGTGTGTGTGTGTGTGTGTGTGTGTGTGTGTGTGTGTATGTGCGTGCGCACTCGCACCCAGCAGATGTGGAAGTCAGAGGACAATGTTTGAGTTATCCATTCTCTCCTACTGCCACATGGGTCCCAGGGACTGAGTCAGGTCACCAAGTGGCTCAACTGATGATTCGTCTTGCCCACACTGGTTTGCTGTTTTGAGACAGTGCATCATGTCACTTACACTGGCCTCAAACTGATGTAGCCAACATTGGCCTGGAAACCCTGATCCTCTTGCCTCTACCTTCTGAGTGCTGGGATTGATGGTGTGCACCATCAAACAACTTAATTTCAAAAGAAAATTGTCTTCACATATGGAGAAAGCAAATGAGATTAAACATTACTATTAAGTGACTCTCGGTTCAGGAGAAACAGTATTTCTTTATCTTTCAACCTTTACATTAACATTTACATCTATAATAATCCCAGCAAGGCCATTATATATGAACCTGCAAAGTAGTATTTTGTACAAGACAACAATGGGCAGAGTTTAAAAGCAAACGCACAAACAGAATCTCCCCTAGGTGAATGGAAAAGGTGAGATTAAATCAAGGGGTCAGAACAAAACCAAGAGTCTTTTCATAGAGAGAAGCCTGCTGTCCAAGGAGGCTCAGGCAGACAATGAGGAGGGAGGACCAGTTCTGTGAGCCCCAGGCTCAGTCTTCTTTATAGGCCAACACACACACACACACACACACACACACACACACACACACACACACCAAAACTCTGAGAAGAAAGTCCAGCAAGAGTTGCCAATGGCAGGGTCTCTTCACTGTAGACAGGAAGTTCCCTCTAAGTTTCCTCTCCACTTATTGAAAGGTAAAGTTTGGTGGTAAAGGTAAAGCTAGCAAGTGCCTTATTCATCTCAGCTATTCCTGACCACTCTGGGGCAGCCTCAGTTCCCTGAAATCAGGTGAGGTATGTAATCACAGGCCAAGCAACACCTTTTATCACTTCAAAGTCCCCAGGCAGTAAGGTCCTGAATGCTGGGGAGGGCAGCCAGACTGCAACCCAGTCCAACTGCCTCAGGGAGTAGCTTTCCCTCAGGCCTCTTATCAGCTGCTCCGCGGAACCAGCTTACTGTCCCGGCTGATTTAGTAGCTTCCACAACAGGCTCTTTAACGCCATCACCTTCTTCCCACACCTGTGCTAGAGCTGTGGGCCCAGCTTCAATGTTACCTTCAAGAAATTTTTTTCTCAGCCACACATCTGAAAACAGCCCTTTCTAGCCCTAGACTTCTCAGGGATTCTGCTGATGCCTCTTCTTCATACCCATGTCAGGATCACAAACCAGGAGGCTAGGGGGATGGCTCCGTGGATTAAGTTCTTGCCATGCAAATATGAGGACTGGTGTTGAAACCCCTAACATTCACATAAAATTCAACCTGTCTGCTTTGTTTTGTTTTGTCTTTTCGAGACAAGAGTTTCTCTGTGTAGCCCTGGCTGTCCTAGAACTAACTCTGTAGACCAGGCTGGCCTCGAACTCAGAAATCTGCTTGCCTCTGCACCTCCCAGGTGCTGGGATTAAAGGCGTGCGCCACCACTGTTCAAATTCAACCTGTCTGTAACACCAGCGCAGAGGAGGTGGAGACAGGAGATCCCTACAGCAATCTCGCAGCTAGACTAGCTGATTCAAGATCCAGGTTAAGACATCCTGCCTCAGTAAATAAAGCGCTCAGAAATAGTGGAAGGTATTTGATACCAACTTCTGGCCCCCACAAGTACATGCATACACATGCAGTCACACATACATGTGAACACAACACATTTGAACACACACACACACACACACATCACAAACTGCGGATAGAGCTCCTCTGGCACAGTAATTGCCTAGTGTGCTTGATGCTTTGGGTTAATCCACAGCATGGCATAAACCAGGTGTGGGGGTAGTAACAGAAGAAGGATCAGAAAGTTAAGCTGTCCTCAGCTACAAGGTGAGTTTGAGGCCAACCTGCAATGCATGAAATCCTCTCTCAAAAGAACAAACACACAAAACTGTACAAATTGGGTGGCCAATTCATTGTAAATCCTGTCACCTGCCACCTAGAGATGAAAGGACCTCATCTAGCCTGTGGTGACCATCCCCATACCTACTTCACAAGAGTTCCCAAGGCTCAGAGAAACCCAGGGCCGAGTACCTGTGAGGCCTCTTAATTCAGGCTATGTTTCCATCCCGTCGTCCAGTATAGACTCTGCCGTCTATGACTGTATACAACCCGATCAGTACCGGATTTCCATCACTATAGGCACTCACATTTCTGGCAGCTATCACTGCATAGGCAAGGCAGCAAGCCAGGTGGGTGGCCTGTGTCATCAGCCTCTGTTTTCCCAGCTCTATGGAGGTGGGTCATTTTGTTGTTGCCTTTCTTTTGTGCAGTACTAGGAATGGAATCCCGGGATTTCACATGCTAACAAGCACTGTACCATCCTAACCTTTCAGGTCCTGCTATACTGATGAGAAGAGACCAAGATTGGTGACCTCGCTTGTCCACGGTCAGTCACACTCCTGAACTGGCTGGGCAGAGCCTGGGCGAGGTGGCTGACTTTCTATTTCTCTGCTGTTATGACAAAGACCTCCCTGGAAACGATCTTTCTCTTCTTTGGGAACTGTTCACTTCAGATGTCACTGCTGCAAGGGGGTCACAGCTGTGCCTTGAACACTATAACTCTGAAGAGCTGTCTGGTTACAGGGATGGCAGGTTGCAGAGTAGGCCACAGTTGCAAGGCAAGACTGGGCCAACCCAGTTTTGGAAGGGGTGGCAAACAGGTGCAGGGGACCTGAGCAGGTACCCAGTGGGGTCAGGCCCAGAGCTGTAAGTAAGCACTGCACTTGCTGTTTGTCCTTGGCTATCATGGCGGTGACTTCTCTAGGCACAGCTTCCTTGCCCTTGCCACCTCTGGGTAGAACTCACTGTTCCTGCCCTTGCGCTGAGCCTAGGGTACCAAAACCTGTTTCTGACTGTGCTCAGGTTGTTCTGCACAGCAAAGTCATAATAAGTCAGCTTTCCACACCTTGGAATTTAGCTCAGGATTTAAGAAGTCCAGGCTCAGTAAATAAAGGTACATGATGATCCATGCAGAAATCCACGGCTCTTTGATGATTGCTCAAAGTGGGAAGAGCATCAGGAGGGATCTGGGAGTTTATAGATAGAGATAAAAAATATGGCAGTCACCGGGGATACTGACGTCTGAGTTACTTTCAGCAGCACATAGGTCCAAGCAGAGCAGAAAGTCCACTGGTCCTGCCCTCTCCAAGAAGCTGAGGAACACTCTGTGGCCCATGAACTCTTTGGCAAGAGAACATCTGCTAACACAGAATGTGTGGACTCCCCTGGCTGCATAGGAAGTAAGTCCCCACAGAGGCAGACTGGGCATGAAAACGTGATGCCATTTCTCTCCTTTCCATTTTTGTGTACATGTCCATGTATGTTTTTGCATGTCTGCATGTGCATACTTCAGCATGCATGCGGAGGCCCACAGAATTGATGTTGAGAATCATCTTCGACTGCTCTTCCACTCTACTCATCAAGGCAGGGCTTCACAATCAAACTCAGAGTTCACACACATGGTTAGTCTTGCTAGCCAGCTTGCTCTGGGGATCCTATCCCTCTGCATTCAGGGGCTAGAATTACACAGCAGCTACTACCCCATCCAGTATGTTATGGGATCTGAGCTTTGCTCTCACTAAGAAGCATGATAACTACTAAGCCATCTCCACAACCCAATTCTGTTTGTATTTTATTAGAACCATTACAGGAAGTGCTAGGGCTGGATATGGAGGGTTTCTCTCACCAAACTGTGGTGGGCAGGAATCAGATGGTTCCTACTCATCTGAGAGAGAACTGCCCTTCAGGCCTAGAAACTCCCTACTCAGGTTCTCTTTTCCATACCGATGCTCCTGCTCTGTCTACAGGGGCACAATTCCATTTTCCCAATTGCTGCTTTTTCACAGGAACAATATAGGAGCAGCTCAAAGATGGAACCCAACTCTGGGCCCCCCCTTTCTTTTATTCTAAGAGGTAAGAAAGCAAGGCAGATGGGCCAAAAAGCTTAGACAAAACAGGATAGGCTGGAAAACAGGTGGGAGTCTAGAAGCGGAGGATCCAGGTTGAAGCAAGAAAAAATGAGGAGGAACACAAGTCCAGTAGACGCAGGCCACTGTCTGTGAATTATTCATCTTTGTGTTGAGGCCCTGATGAGAGCCCAGCTCACAGCCATGGAGGCGCTCAATGAATGTTTCATGAGCTCTTGCTGAAGATGAAAAGTCACAAGTGGGCTCGTTTGTACAGCCTAGATTCCTGAGAAAAGTGTAAACACTAGCTTGGGGCATGGGTGACAGTTCTTTGTGCCTATAGCAAATCTAAGACAGAAGACACTCTGGGGGACCAGCAGGAAATGACTAAAGATATAGAAATAAGAGGGGGATGGCGAGAGTGAGGAAGGTGAGGCTGCAGAGCGTGATGCCAGCAGATCCCAACTGTGACGGATTACCACCTGAGCAGGAGTTCTGAGCCTCCTGACAGGATAGCGGCAAGGCTGACCTGAAAATTAAATGAGATAGTATATACACCATCTCAGGGATTTATGAACCGCAGAACTCACACTGTTTATTTTCAGTGACAGAATCTCACTGTGGTACCAGGCTGGCCTCAAAACTTGGGCTTCAAATAATCCTCTTGCCCCAGTCTTCTGTGTATCTGGGACTCTGAGCACATGGCACTTAGGTGGCTTTTAGTAGTACAAGTGAGGCCAGGGTCTGACTACAGAAGGATCAAGTGACAATTCCCCCAACCTTCTAGGGAAGAAGTAAGCACTTCTGAGGTTTTTCTCTTCAGGGACAGAAAATTCTTGACTGATATCCTAGATTGACCTCAAAATGGGCCTCCTTGGCTTCTGGCCTCACCTTCCAGCGTCTTGTCAGGATATCACAGATATCCTTTGAGTGGTAACAAATGAAAGGGCTCTAGGGATCCAGCCTCTATCTGCTGATCAGTCTGTCCCCACACCTCACTGTCCATTCTCATCACCCTCTCAGGTTCTTAAAAAGAAGGCAAGGCCCCTAAGGGGCAAAGCTCCTCGAGGAACAGCCTGGGGAGGGAGCCCCCCATCTCACTCTCGAAGCTCCCTTTGAAGATCTCCTTGTTGTCCAAGGCCTCTGCCAATCTGATCTCAGACAGTTGAAGAAGAAATGGGGGGGGGGTGGGGAGGGAATGCCAAAGGAAACCTCACTGCTTACTACACTGCTCCACAACTGTCTCCAGGGAGTGTGTTTTGTGTCTTATCTGGGAAGACAGTAAGCTTTAATGTCATGACATCAAATGAACTTGCTTCCGATTTGGCTTCCATCTCCATTTCTCTGCGAGCACTTTACATTCTAGCTGTTTTATCCCTCTTGTGTCTTAGAACTTTCCATTGTGTCTGTCTGGGGCTCCCTGTTTATGACAAGCTTTGCCACACATGTCTTATTGGAATTGGTGAGGATGTATCTTCCATGGGGTGTGGGGGTGTGGGTAGGGGGGGTGTCTCCACTTAGTGACTCTCTGCATCCAGCAAGCCCAGGGATCACATCTGCTGTCTACACTGACTCCCACCTTACCTTTCCTACCATGGGACAATTAATATCCCAGACACCAGACTCACAACCAATGACAATGGCACAGGAAACAGGGAGGAGGACGTCAGGCTTTCAGAACGTAAGAGCAAGCTGTCCAGGCATCTGCTGGGTTAGAGCTGAACATAGACATTTGTGGAAAACTGGGTGGGGAAAGCCCTAAGAACTTCCAAAACGAGGATGAAATATGTCTGGCTTCTTAAATAAACTATAAAGTTCAAGGCTGTTGTCGGGCTGAGCTTCCACACAAGAAAACCTACTTATGGCACAATATGGAATAATCTGATCACACCAATCACATTTGTTGTTTTACTTTTTAGGAAACTTTTTGGTAAGAGCCTGGAAAAGGAAGGAGCCTTCTGCAATTCACCTACAGAGTCATGCACACACCAGCACCACGAAACAGTAGAAAGACCCCAGATAGGAGCTGGAAAGTCTTCTCCCTGGAAAACCAAGGTCTTCTCTGGCTGTGAGAAGGTCCAAGAGAGCTAGGACACTCAGGGAATGTGAAAAGCTTTCACTCTCCTAAGGTCTGGCTAGCATCGCCAGCCCCATGGACTTAAGCAGGATCCACAAGCAAGGAAAATAGGCTTTAGGCACTATGAATGTGTCCAGTTCTCTCTTCAACCTGTTCATCAAAGCCTCCAGTTCATTGATTAGGGTATGGCTACTGAGGCTGATCTCGAAGAGAAAAGATGTGCAAGTTAAGAATTGAAACTAACAAACTTGCACAAGAAAAGCCCACACACAGGTCAGCATCCTGGACTTTGATGCGGAGTGCCTTCTGAGAAGTTTATCCCTCTTCGAAGCCTCCTCCCACTCCTCTTTCCCAAGCTCTCTCCAGCTACATCTTTTCCTCTGCTTTCAGATCACCAAGAAAGGTACCAAGAAAGGTCTGGTTTTCCTCCTTGACTTTGCTTCTCCTCTTACCCACCCAACTACACATTCCCTTTATGATTGGGGGTGGGGCCAGGCACGGTATGGGGTACTGAGCAAATATAGGGTGGATACACATTTGGTGTGCACAGACTTCAACAACCTCCAGGAGTGCAAGAGGGGAAGGGTGATCCTGGCAGGATCTAAAAACAGAGGGCTATTGAGTTGAATGTCCAATAGTAACCCCAGAGGCAGATGGACCTGTTGCCAAGCCAGTCTTAGTACTACTAGATTCACCTTCTAGATCCCCTGCGGACCTGAATTTTGTAAAATTCAGCCCGTTCGTCTTCCACCAATTCCCCACCAGGATTTCCCAGAAGGCTGGTACTTGGAGTGAGTCGGGATAATCCTCGGGAGCGTGGGAATCTGAACTACTAGGCAGTCTCTGTCGGGCAGCCATTGTGGACCTACTCAGACAGGAGTCCAAGCAGGAGCGAGTCCTGGCCAGGAACCAGCTTTCCTTCTCCGCCCCCTCCACGGTCTGGCAGGAGAGTCTCACATATGGCTGCCCGCTCTCAGGCTCCTCTCCGCGGCGCCCAAGGGTGGCCATCTTCCACTTGGGGAGCGCCAAACACGAAGGCCCGAGCGCCCCCTTTGGAGAGTCCCTAGCTCCGACTGGACCAGCGCGCAGCATGCGCTGTGGACAAGCACAGGGCACAGTTTGCCACAGATGGGACTTCCACAGAGGTGCTAGGGCCTGGCGTCCAAGAGGCTCGGCCCAAGTCTGCCCAGCAGACCCAGAGGAGAACGATTCCGGGAGCGAGATGAGAGCAGTAGGTACACTTTCTTTCCCTGTTGGACGTCCTGAGCTCCATAAAGAACCGGAGATCTGTTTGGCGCCCAGGGACCCCGGGCTCCTGACACCAGCCTGCAGCAGACAAGAGTGGCTGGCACCCCCAGACTCTTACCGTAGCATCTTCTCCCGAATAGTGTCCGATGACACGGTGGCCTCCCGGGTGCCGCTGGGACCATTTGGTAACGTTGTAGACCTTGCGGTCGATGACGAGCCACCGGTCGGTGCGCAGGTTGTGCTTCTGAATCTCTTCCCAGCGGAAGGTAGGCATCGGAGCCTGGCGCTCGGTGCTCCCCTCTCCCTGGTTACCTCCCTTACCCATGCTGCCTGTCTACCCGGATGCCCTGTGCACTACGGCCTCCGGGCGCCCGCGGCTCGCGGCACCGACGGTCCCTCTCCTGGCGGCAGTGTGCGGTCGGCGCCCTCCTCGCTTTCGGCTTTTGTCTTCTACTCCTCCTCCCACCGCGCCTCCTCCCCTCGCCTTCGCTCCTCCTCGCCTTCACTAGCTAGCCAGTACCCCAGCCTTCCCTCCGGAGTACCCCTGGCTTCCCAGTGCCCACAAACGGTCCCCTTCCTCCGCCCACCCTCGGCCCGCCTGCTGTGGACTTTTGCCTCTGGTGAAAACTCCAGGGTAGCTCAGGGCCTCGACGCCTCCTCCCCCAACCCCTCTGGCTCCCCCCGCTCCCGGCTCCGCATCCTCCCGAGTTCCCCGCCACCCGGGTTTCCACAGTGATCAGCAGAGCGCCTGCACCAATCAGAGCTCGTCGCCCCGCCTGCCATTGGCCCAGGAGGATCTTTCGAAGGCCAGCGGGCTGGAGCGGCGGGTCCGCGGCTCCCCCTCCCTCGCGCCCGCCCGCACGGAGTTAAACCCTGCTGGGCGGCCGGCGACGTGTCTGACCTCCTCCTCCCTTCGCTGGCTGAAGCGGGGGAAGCCGGAGTAGATCTCTGAGGAGCTGGGAGGGAGAGCGGGGGCGGCGGCTGGGCTTTTCTTTGCGCGCTTCTAAGCGCGAGCGCGCTCGGCCCTCGCTCCGGGGATTTGCACCTGATGCTCGCACAAAGGAGGCGCAGCGGCTGTGGTGAGCAACGCTCGGCTGAACAAGGCCCCCTCCTGGGCTGTCATGCCTAGATGACTTCTCTCCCTGGCTAGCTGGGTTTCAGACGCCCGTATCTCACATTGTCTAAGAGATCCATGTTGTTTGTTGCTTTCCTGCAGCCTTCCTAGAGAAAAGAGCCGGGAGTGGGTCTCTGTTTAACCAGGGCTCTGAATTCTTTCATTAGACCATCTTGGGAAAAACAAAAACAAAAACAAAAAACTGTGGAACCTCTGCTTTCTTCCTCGTGCTAAGTGCTGCGGGGGTGGCTCCTAGGGAGGATACCAGGATGAACTGGACACTGTTTTTGTCTTCGACTGAGAAAGAGTTCACAAGGCTGATTGGGAAACAGGGAAGCAATAAAAGCCCGCGATTTGACAGTAGTGCACCAATTGCAGGAAAGAAAGACACTGATACCAAGGGAGTAAGAAGAGGGGCCCTATTCACTAAAGTCTCAACACAACCCTATGATATTGCTATAGCTAACTTCAAAATGAAGAGTCTGAGATTAAGAGAAACAAAATGATCAAAATGTACATGCTTTCTGGAGGTCCCGTTTGGCCTCTTCCATGGCTCTTTCCAGAATCTGGGGGTCCCTAGTTCTTCATGGCACTGGTCCAAAGGAAGTACCTGGTGCAGGGGGTAATGCCATTCCCACTATCCCTCCCATGGTATCATCTCATTCTGTCCTGGCATCCATCAGGAGCATCTTCTCTTCATTCCACAAACTCCAGACTCAAGGAGTGAGTGAAGCTTCTTCAGCTTAGAGGAGAGGAGACAAACATTCAAACAGTACAGCCTGCCCAAAAGATAAGATTGAATGAAGTAGGTGTGGCGGCCAGTCCATGTTGTCAACAATCAGAAGCCCGAGGCAGGATAGTGCCATGTGTTCAAGGCTGGCCTGGGCTGCAAAGCAAGATCCTGTAGGGGGATGGGACTTGACTATGCATAAAGAGCAAGACTGGCTTTTGTGCATGTTAAAGATGCACTATAATAAAGTCAAGGAAGCTGTTTTGTATTTGTTTGTTTTCTTTTTTTTTTTTTTTTTCTTTTTTGGTTTTTCAAGACATGGGTTTCTCTGTATAGCCCTGGCTGTTCCGGAACTCACTCTGTAGACCAGGCTGGCCTCGAACTCAGAAATCCGCCTGCCTCTGCCTCCCGAGTGCTGGGACTAAAGGCGTTTGTTTTCAAAAGATGGGATACCACAATACACAAATAACTTTAATGAAAAATTTTTAGAGTTTTAAAGCTCAGAGGGATGAATGAAAGCTGAAAGGTGACCCCAATAAGTGTCTCACAGCAGAAGCTTTGATGGCTGAAAAAGACCAAGTGAGAGGCCCCTAGAATGGGCTGCAGCAGAATGCAAATGAAGACAGGAATGAATGGACAGCTCAGCCAGGCCTGGCGTGAGTAGAGTGAGAGCCAGTAACATCCCCACATGCCTAAAGGTGGACACAGACTGAAGACAGTGGAGAAGAGCATTTGAAATCCACCGATCAAGGGTGCACTGTGATGGGACTGGCCTGACAATGTCCTCTGCCCTCTTCCTGTTCCTGACTGACTGTTCTTCCTGTTTAGATGGACTGAGGCCATTCTCAGGGAAAACCTTACAGCATCCAACTTACCCTAGAACTACTTTGGAAAAGGGGCTATCTCAGACACAGAGGGACACAGTTCCTTTGGCTTCTGCCTGTCCCTCAGATTTGGGCTCCCTGAACCCCCAGCAGCACCAAGAACTGCAATTTCCTGGGACCCCCACCAGGACATCATTGTGATTATTGATCTTTATCAGGAACAAGAAATCAGCTTGGGTGGCATGGAGCCCAGACTCTCTCAGCATGCCAAATGGGCAAAAGACACCAGGCCCAGCCCTCATGTGTGTGGACGCTCATACACATGGTTCTCACTGAATGGGTGAGCACAGATGTCCTTCTTGCCCTTCGAGGACACTCTGGTGACTACTGGAGACAGCTGCTCCATAGAAGGAAGAGTATAGTTGCTCAGGGTTTAGTGAAAGAGGCTCACATCCTTCAACTACCCTGCATGTTGTAGGGTGTTAGGAGGGACCAGAAGATACAGGGCCTTGTGAGCAAGTTCAGTAAAGAGAAAGCTCAGAGGAAATAGCATTCTGCTGTCTTCCATCTCTTCTTTTCATTGTTGGTCAATAGGGCCACGCTGCCCCAATCTTTAAAATTCTCCCTCACATTGCCTGTTTCTCGTGTCCTCAACCCCCAACTCTAAATGCTTATTTCTTATCAGATCTGCTGCCTAGTCAGCCCATGCTTGCTTTACTTCCTGTCCCCCTCCCCACCTCTTAGGTCATTGCACACTTTTCAATATGTTGGTTAGCTTCCAGTGACAGTAACAAACACCATGAGATCAGCCTAGACCTGAGTGAGACCTGGGAATGGTTTGTCCGGACTCACGGCTTTAGAAGCTCCAGGCTGTGTTCGTTGATCTTGTTGTTTGTGGTTTAACAACAGGACAGAACATGTGCAAGAAAAAGATAAAGGTTAGGAAGGGTCCCGGGACTGAGAGAAAGCCCGGTCCATAAAGTGCCTGTCATACAAGCAAGGGACATGGGCTCAGATCCCCAGCACCCACATGGAAGCTGAGGGTCATGGTGCATGTCTGCAACCCTACTTCTGGAGTTAGTTCTCCAGAGCTGGGTAGCAGTATACCTAGTTGGTGAGCTCTGGGTTCAATGTGAGGCTCTGTCTTAAAAGATAAACTGGAGAGCCATGGTAAAGGATACCTGGTGCTAATCTCTGTTCTCCACATGCACATGCACCCACACATACATGCATGCACATGTGCGTCTACCTATACCTATGCACTCTGATACATATATACAAAGAGAGAGAGGGAGGAGAGGGAGAGAGCCAGAGTTAGGATCCTACTGTTTCCTTCAAGGGCCTATCTCCAATAATGTGAAGATAGCCCCATTAGGCTTCACCTTTTTTTTTTTTTTTTTTTTTTTTTAAACTTGCAATGCTCGTCTTTATTTTGTTCCTTATATTTTGAAAGTGAAAAGAAATAGTATTGAGTCAATTCCTTTTTTATGTTTTTAAATATTTGTTCTATGTATTTACGGCTTCACCTCTTAAAGGCCTCATTGTTTCCCAGTAGTGCCCCATTGCCTACTTTGAGTCTGAGGTCAGCCTGGACTGCAAGAACTTATCTCAATGTTGGGTGTGCTACCACACACCTTACTCAATCCCAGAACTCAGGAGACAGAAGCAGGCAGATAGGTTTCTGTCAGCTGATAGATGATACACTCAGGGTCTGGGGAAGAAGTGACTTGATTTTTATGTCAATTATAGTGGGGGATGCTCTGCTCCCATGCAACACAAAAAGATGCACCTCTTACTCTGAAGATTGTCGTGGTACCAGAAGAGGCTATTCAAGCTTCCAAGGGAGGGAAGCAGTCAACAGTCCTACCCAGCTGCAACACCTATGAGCCAACAGTTGTCCAATAGAAGCTAGTTAGCCCTGAAACCATACACACACACACACACACACACACACACACACACACACACACAAACCCAGACACATAAGGTTGCATTCATATAATTTTCTATATATGTATTTGTATATGTGTATGTAACCATAATAACCAAAGAAAAGCTATCAATTCGGGTGGGGGACACGGGAAAAGGAAGGTAGGTGGAGGGAGAAGGAGGAAGGAAGAAAGTGACGTAATTATATTTTAATTAAAATATGAAAGTATTTCGATCTAAATTTTTTTTAAGGAAAAAGGAACAAGAAATAATAAGAAATGAGTGGCTGGGTACTAAATCCTAGAGTGCCAAGTTTAAAGAGGTCTAAGGAAAAGAACCAGACTGACTGCATAGATTTAGAGGAGCATCCTTTATCTGTGAGTGAATACATCAAAGCATGAGGGATAATGGCTGCTCTACACACTCAGAGAACCCAGGCTTGGTGAGGTAAACCTAGTCTGCACTTCTGACATCAGACAAGATTGTTGCTTTTACACGACCCTACGTCTTTTTCATGGGAGAACACTGACATGATGGACAGACCACTGGTACCAGAGAGTCAGATCCTTGTCTACATTCCGGTTCTTGTTGGATGCATCATTTTGGACCAGATCACTTGATTTATCTGAGCCTCAGTCTTCTCAACTGGAGAGTGGGTATAACACCTCTCTCACTGTATTATGAAGATAAAATCAGACAATTAAGATGAGAATTGAAAACACTGAGAAGTCTACAGAGAACTCCATTGCTCATCTTGCTGCTGTTGTCACTGTAGACCTTGGCAGCGGGGTGCTGGTGCTGGTGCTAGTGGTTTGTTTCTGTCATTAAGCTTTCTTGGAACATTCACTATGCACCGAGGACTGTGTTCACAGCTCTGAAACATTCATCTGTTTCCCTCATAATAGTGCCGAAAAGTAGGGCCCATCCTTCTCATTTCACCAAGGAGGAAATAAGACTCAGAGAGATTGCATAGCTTGCCCAAGGTCCCACAGCTTCTAAGCACTAAGGGGATTTGTGTGATCCATAATCCACACCATTTCTACCAAATCTGCCTGGACGAGTGTCAGGTCTAAACAGTAGGAAAATGGCTAAGCTTAAAACTATTCTTTCAAGCACTCAAGGATATTTATTGAGTTCCCAGCAATGCCAAGGGCAGAGTAAACAAGGCAAGCAACATCTGTGGATCTAGCAGCCTTCACTAGGAGAGAGCATGGCCCCAGAGACCTTGGGTTTTCCTTTCAAGTGCATTAGGTTCACACACATTTGCTTGTGTCGAAATATCATAGCTTTTAGATCTTGAAGGACCTCATTTTAAGATGGCTAAGGACCAGCACAGATGACAGGATTCACCAAGGCTACGTAGAAATAAAGACCTGGACAAGGACTAGAAAGTCTGAGTCAGAAGTCCTGACTTAAAGGTCTTTGTATGTAGTGGTGTGTGTGTGTGTGTGTGTGTGTGTGTGTGTGTGTGTGTGTTTACATACACATTCATACGTATGTGGAAGCCAGAGGCCTACATTACCTGTCTTGTTTGATCAATTTCCACCTTCATTTTTTGAGACAAAGTCACTCACTGAACAGCAAGCTTGCCTTGTGAGCTAACCTGGCAAATATGTGACAGTTGTTGCTGGTGATATGTGACAGTTGTTGCTGGTGATATGTGACAGTTGTTGCTGGTGCATCCTGGTGCTTCCAATGGCTTCTGTGACAACTGTGTAACATAATGTACAACTATGTGTAAGACACATAGTACATAACACTTCTAGACAGAAATATGACCTGTGCACACAGCCAGCATGTTGGAGCTAGAAATGTTTTAGCATCTTATCTAATTATTTGATTGATCAGATAGGAAACTGGTTTCATGAAGCTAGGTGGCTGCAGAATGAAATACAGGTCTTGGCTTCTAGTCCAGGGCTCTTTTCCCAATGAAATTTGAAGGAATGCAAAAGGCTAGGCACGCATGTCACCCCCATGCTTCCGTGGTTCTTTCTTTCCATGTATTCCATAAGGTGGGACAGATGTGTTCTGCTATACAACCAACTTTGTGAGGCTCAGAAGTACTGCTGAGGAAAGGGAGCCACAGGGACAGAGCTGAAGCAGAGAGCTGTGATCACAGACCTGGGGCAAGAACCTGCAAGGGCATATAGTGCAGGCAGAGCCAAAAAAGACATGCTCATGGAAGCCTAGTGATGGTCTGGTTTTACCTTTAAAACAGAGGCTAGGAACATAGTTCAGTTGGTAAAGTGCCTCACCATGCAAACAGGAGGACATGAGTTTGGATCCCTCATGTCCACACATGATGTGATGGTGACACACACATCTGTAATCCTATGGCAAAGGATAGGAGAAAAGCAGGATGATTCTTGGGGCTTGCTGGCCAGCCAATCTCCATAATTGGTGATTCCCATGTGCACACAGACACAGACAGAAAGACAGACAGGCAGACAGACAGGGACAGAGAGAAAAAGAGAAAGACAGAGACAGGCAGACCAGGGATCTAGTGTCTACAGCAGTTAGAAAATCTGTTTTCCATGTCTAAGAACAGGATGGTCTATTTTGAAGCTAACAGGCTGATGCAAAACAAAATAAGAATAGAGCAGTCTAGGCACCTTCACCATTACTCTCTTACTGAAGAGACATATGGATCCTGGGTAAAATACACAAAGGCTACAACATGATCAGGTACCAACTGCTTCTATGGCACAAAGGCCTTGCCAGATCTGATGACCAGTTCAGGTCCCCATAGAGCTAGCAGCACTGCTCAGCTTCAGATCCCACCCTTAGAGGTGACAGCATCCTATCCTGGCCCGGTCAGTTAATATCATTGGCCATCTTCATCTGGAAGCCAAGTGGAGCTACTGACAGTTAGGAGACCAGTATGATGTTTAAAGGGCACCCAATGGAGGCAGCCTCTGTCTAAGCTCCTCACCATCTCTGTGCCTCTCTTGGCTCTTCCCTCTCTTGTAAACATGGTGGTGTTGAGTGGGGTTACTTCTAGTCTCCTTTCCCATCTGTGATTTCACTGGTGGCTTCAAATTCAAGCCTCCACCTGTCCTATTTCAAGGTGGCTGGTTGAGGCTCCAGTTATGTGCAGAGGCTAACCCATCTCAGGTGCAGGCTCACTGAGTCATCTGAGAGTCCTATCTGGTCCCAGCAGGCTGGCAGATGCTAAGGGCCTGCCTGCCTGCCTGTAGTAGACCCAGGTTTGGAGCAACAGAGACAGAGGGACTCACCTCTCCTTGCTCCTGTGTAGGCCATGACTTTGGTTGTTGATACTTGGGACATCCATTTACCATTCTGTTAAGCCCTCCAGGCAGACCTGCACCCTCTCACAATCCCAACGGGTGGGATGTGGAGGCACATGGAGCTTCTCAAGTTCCCCAGACGTGACTATGACCTCTTCGTTCTTAGTCTTACTCCTCCTGGCTTTGAAAGCCAGGCTTTCATCCCCTGGCTTTAGCACCCTGAATTACTGACCACATTACAAGCCTGAAACTCCTACTCCACCTGAAGACTCCACTGGGGAGTTGCTTCTGTCCAAAGTTCCCTCTTGGGATCCCCTAATATGCCGTGTGTGTGTGTGTGTGTGTGTGTGTGTGTGTGTGTGTGTGTGTGCGCGCGCGCACGCGCAGTGTAGGGTATGTAAAAATGTATTGTATGGGTACACATGCATGTGGGTGAGTAAGTGTGTGGAGGTCAGAAGTTGATCAATCAAATACCTTCATCTATCTACCCATCTATCTATATCTATCAATTTCTATCTATCCATCTGTTGGTCCATCTATCTCCATCTTATTTTTTGAAACAAGGTCTTTCGCCTCCTTCCTGGCTGCCCATTCAAGAGCTGAGGTTACAAGCATGTGCCCCAGCATCTGGCTTTTATATGGGTACTGGGATTCAAACTCATGTCCTCACATTTGAGTGGCAGACACTTTGCCAATTGGATCATGTCCCTAGCCCTAGGATAACAAGACCTTTCTGTATATAGTATCAAGATAACTTGCACATCTTCACAACCCACCTGTAAGTTCCTTGTGGGAAGAGGCTAAGTCTGACTCAGAGTTAAATTCTTGATGAGGATGCTTATTAAACATTTGTAGAATTTGATTGCAAAGAAAACTCTGGGGGAAAAAAAGTGAAATCATGTATCTGGCACAACAGCTGGGATGTCCTGCTTTGCAGGGATGTGCTTCCAGGCCCTCAGAAATGCATATAGTAAAAAGTCATACTATTGGTTTAAAAACTCCATTCACAGACCAGATTCACCTGTCAATTGATGTGTGTTGCAGGTTTATACATGTTGACATGTGTACAGGCACATACACCCATATGTGTGTATGTGCACTTGTGTCTGTGTGTCAGATATTGGCGTCAGGTGTCTCCCTTGATTGTTCTCTACCTTATATTTTGAGGCAAGGTCTCTCACTTGAACATAGAGCTTATTTATTCCACTTGTCTACCTGGCCATCTTGCTTTGAGGATCTCATGCCTCAACCTCCTGAGTGCTGGGGTTATATGTGAACCATTGCATATGCCTGGCCCACATATGTGAGCCAGTGAAGAAGAAAGCCTTTATCACATAGCCAGGTCACCTCAAAGGTGGGAGCTGGCTACTCAGTCTATACAAAGGCTTATCTCTGGGTCTGACCTGAGGTCAGCTGGGTTGCTGAAGCAGACAGCAAACTGGAGGATACCAGGTCTCAGCCTCTTCAGTGCTTGGATTATATGTGAGCCACTGCATGAGCCTGGCATATATATGTGGAGTTTGGGGGATCTAAGCCATCTCCACAGCTTCAATCCTTCTTGCATGCCCTTGGACAGTGCTTCACTGCTGTTCATTCAGACAGCATCTGAGAGGCACTGGGGTGACTCTCTTTAGGTGGTTTGCCACTTTATGTGATGTGACATACATTTCTCAGAATTCCCTTGCTCATAGAGTCCTGGGCTAGGGCTAGTCATGACAGACACACGTGCAAGATTTGGAAGACAGAAGAGAAGTGCAGCTATTTTGTTATGCTCTGTAGGTTGTGCTGAACAGATGTAAGAGGCACCCTGTGAATGGCCCTTAGGCCGCTCCCTCCTTTGCAGATCAGGAGCAGCTACTGGGCCTATCGGTCATTTAGCTCCAGAGCCACATAAATGGGGCTCTGGGGTAAAGGACAAAGCTTATCTCATAGGTCATCTAAATTAGTGAGATGGCAGGGTCTGGGGATATGCAAAGTCCTGGGTTCCATCCCCAACACCCTATACATAACACACACGTGGTAGCTCATGCTTATTATCCTTGCACCAGAGAGATGGAGACAGGAGGATCAGGGGTTGAAAACCAACCTGGGCTTCATGAGATTCTGTCTCCCCAAAATAAGTCAATTCTGGGCAGGAGAAATGGCTCAGTAGGTAAAGGTTGCTTGCCACCAAGCCTGACAACCTGAGTTCAATCCCTGGAACCCACATGGTGGGAGGGCATTTTTACATGTGTGCTTTGTTACATGTATGCCCCACCCTACCAATAAATAAAAGATATATAAATTTTGTCACTTTAATTCCTGATTGCTCTGTTAGGTATATGTCTTAATGAAAATCCCAAGTGCAGCACATAGGGCCTTTCTTTGTATACTGATAGGCTGTGGGAGCTGGTCCTCTCATGGCTCAGTGAGTTACCAAGCTGCCTGGCTACTGAGTGGATAGGGGGCTAGCAGGAGGACAGGGCAGGGGACACTGGGATAGGGTAGGAGCTATGAGCCACAGAAACAATGTTTAAAAAGTCTCAATAAAACCCATTACTTTGCATGTTAATTGGAAACAACAACAAAGCCGCTCGCTTGCCTGGGCCTTGGAGCGGTGTCTACTCAGGGTTAAAACACAGACCTTTGGGCTCTGCCCACCAGTTGGCTCAGCTAAACAACTGAAAGTTATTTTTCTCTGTGTTAATTCTGAGGCCAAAGACCTATGCTTGGCATGAGAAGTGAGAGGTCACGGCCACCATAATGTGCTGCTCAAACTATCCAGGTAGAAAGAGACAGCTGTTTGAGTTTTAGTTTCTAATCTGCCACAGAATGAGACTTTCTGAAATAAGACAAAAACAAATTGTCAATGCAATGTCATAGAAAATGGGACAGGAAAATGTCAGATGAGACTTCAAAAGTGGAGAGGGGTAACACAGAGATTAGAGCACAGTTAGAGGGCGGGAGAGATGGCTCAGCCGTGAAGAGCACTGGGCGGGCATGCAGGCACACATACACACAGCTCACAGCCACCTATAACTCCAGTCCCAGGATATCTGACACTCTCTTCTGACCTCTTTGGGTGCCAGGCATGCTCAAGGTACACAGATATACACAACCAAAGGGAGAAAAATTAGAAAAAAAAAAAAGAAAGGAAAGAAAAAGAATAGCTGTTAAGGAGGGATTCTCTTTAAAGTTCTAAGCATGGAAGTATGAATATAACACGCAATTTATCATATCCATCAAAATAACTCAAACAAGGGCCCACAAGAGGACTTAGCAGGTGAACACACTTGCCACCAAGCCTAAGGGCCTGAGTTCAGTCTCCAGAACCTATGGTCAACGAGTGATCCAGCTCCCACAAATAGTCCTCTGGCCTCCACCAGCATGCCTACACTAACACATGCATCACATGAACACACATGTGCAATAGTAATATAACATTTTAAAAGAAATTAAAAGACAACTAGAAGAGTCCAAAAGTTCATAGTCTATAATGCTAATTGCCCTGATATGATCATATACTATGTTCATACTATATATGTATGAGTAACTCTCATACTGCGTGTCATACATGTAGGCAAATACTGCAGCTAATTAAAAAATTGTTGGTGTTTTGGGCTCAGAGTCTTTTTAGCCCTAGAGGGCCTCAAATTTGATATGTAGCCAAAGATGGCCTTGAACTCCTGATCCTCCTGTCTCCATTTCCTGAGTACTGGGATTCAGCCAGTGAAGACGTTTTTAAAAAAGAAAATGGAATGCAGAACCAACTCAGTATCTGAGCCCATATTTTATTCGCTCAGATGTAAAATGACTTCACCACATTGCTAGAAGCATTCCTAAATGCTGACTCCCAGTTACCGCACTTTTCTAGTCTCAGACCAGCAACCAGCAATTTGTGGGAGGTGTATTGTGCAGAACACACTTTGAGGATGCCTGCCCATGCTGCCCCCCCACCCCAATGCCCAGGGCTTCTGCCTTCAGCCTGCTGCTTAGGCACTGCCACAGAGGGTCCTGCCTCTTGGTGCAGGACAGAGAAAATAAGCCTGTGAGCCACTCATTCATGACTTTGCTTCTAGACCAGGCCAGGGCTCAGGCTGTCCATCTGTAGGGCGGAGTGCAGGCAGGACAGTTAGATAATCTAAATGACTCGAAGTGTTTTCCCATGCATGGTTTCAACCGAAGGACTTATTTTGGCCATGTGGAAATAGAGACAGAACTAGTAGTGTTTTGCTGCGCCCAGCCTCAGCCAAAGGATTCCTGAGGTCTATCTGACCCTAAGAACACCCATGCTGTCTCTGGGCCTCAAGACAGAAAGACACAGAAAAATACAGAGGGAGAAAGACTGATCTCTTTTCTGTAAGACACAGGGCAGGCTGGAGGCAGTGAGATCTGTAAGAAGCACAGGGCCTTTAGTCCCTCAAGGCTTCTGGGACAGGGTTGGGGGGTTAGGCCTTTGGACATTTAGATTCCTCTGAAGTGCTCAGCAGCGAGGGCAATGGTGAGTCATGTTTGGTAAAAAAAAAACCGCAAAAATAGATTTTTTAAAAAACATTTGTTTATTTATTTAGTGGGGGGGGGGCATGCACATGCCACAGCATTCACGTGGAGGTCAGAGGACAGCTTTCAAGAGTTAGTTCTTGGGATCTGGAGAGATGACTCAGCAGTAAAGAACACTGGCTGCTCTTCCAGAGGATCTGGGTTCAACTCTCAGCACCCGCACGGCAGCTGACAACTGTCTGTAATTCCAACCTCAGGGGATTGAGCACACTAACACAGATATACATGTAAGCAAAACACCACTGAGTATGAAATAAAAATAAATAGATCATTTAAAAAAAAAGTCAGTTCTTTCCTTCTACCATGGGGATCTGGGGATTGAACTCGGGTTGTGAGGCTTTGCAGCAAGCATCTTCATTGCCTGAGCCATCTCATGCACCCAAGAGTGGACATGTATGACCACAGTGAAGAGACTTTCGGTGGGTGCCTCATATTTCTAGCCCCCAGAGAGAACAAAGAGGGTCCTATTTATAAATAAAGCACATATGTGGGTGCACAATGCAAATAGATCGGAAACAGATCTGGTACTTCCTCTTCTCTGTTAGTCCATTCACTATGGTGTCAGTCAGAAAACACTAGCTGGAAAATTCCAGAAATAAATAATCCACATATTTTAAATACACTGGATTGTAAGGTGTTGCCATACTCACTCTACTTTATTATTAGTTATCATTGTTAATCGCCTACTGAGCCTAATTTGTAAATTAAACTTTACCCAAGTGTGGACATACAAGAGCAAACATTAATAGGGCCCAACGCTATTGGTGGTTTCAGACATCTGCAGAATGGTTTGGCATGTATTCTACAAAGATGGGGGGAGGGGGGCTTCTGCAGTGTATCTATATAGGTTATGATAAGAAAGGGGGGGAATATCTTTACAACATTCCTTTAGGTTGTAATAATGGAAAAGGCCTGAGACACACTAATTAAGGGCTCCTGGTCCTGCCTTTATGCAGCCGGATGCCACAGCCACTGCAGTTTGGGCACTGTGGATCACTGGTACCTCTAGGCTTATGAGCCCTGGTTGGCCCACATGTTGCTCCTTGGCTCACTGTGATCTCAGAGTTGTGGTGGGAAGCTGCCAGCATAGCTTGGGCTCCTTATGAGAAAACCTGGGAGGTCTGGGGCAGGCTGTGCTTACTCCATATAAGCCAGCCTGTGCCCTGTAACTGCTCCAAGATAGGACCTCAACCCTATGGCTGTTCTGGAAGAACTCTCTCCGTCTTGCCCCTCACAGAGACCCTAGTGCCCTTGGAGCCAACCTCACAGAGACTCTAGTGGCAGCAGCTCCTTGACAGAGCCCCTCTACCCAACTCCAACACCCCCGAAACATTCCCTCACTCCCCATCCCACACCCACCCTGGCCTGAGCTGGCCCTCTCTCTAGGAGCTTCCTGACAGCCTCCCTTTCTTTCCTCGACTTAAGAGATCTGAAAATGCAGGCTCAGTCCTGTTCTTGCTAAGGCTGCTCTCATATTTAGAGGAATCAAAAACTCCTCATGACAAGCTGTTGTGTGGGTTTAGAAAGTCGAGTTCATTCCTGCCTCATGAACTTAAACCAGACCACCACCCATGCCTGAAGTATTCCTCTTTGGCCCATGTCCACGTTTGACTCAAAGGCATACTCCAGAGCTTCCCCTCCCCACCCCCGCCCTATGCCACCCTGTTCCCCTCTTACATTGCACATAGCTGTTATGCTTTGGAATGGATGGTCTGCTGGTTTATCATTGTCTTTCTTTCCTCCAGAATGTTAATTTCCTCAGGCTGGGAACCAGGTCCATCTTACCCACAAGTATATACTCAACCCATAGCAAAAGCCTGGCACATGCTTGGCATCCAGTATTATTGGTTGATAAAGTGAATGTGTGACAGGAGAGGATAGGGGCTAGCAAGGCGCCAAGATTAACATGTGATGGAGCCAGTTGCCAGAGAACTAGAAGCCTTTTCTTTTCTGACAATGCACAGGATGTATAGGGAACGCCTGTGATGTACAAGATGGGGAGGGGCAGGTGGCATGTAAATGACATAAAGGGTCATTAGACTCTCAGACGAGTACTTTTGGATACGTGCCTTCCCCTAGTCACTAGCCCACTCCAGTTTTCTCAGGAATGCCTTTCTCTTTCCTCACACACTGTCTCTGTTTTTATTACCTTACTTTGGGCCTCCGGAGCCATCCTTTGTCTTTCAGCACAGGAACTTGGAAATCTTAAGTGCCTCCTGGACTCTGATCGCCACCTATAAGGTACCCAGAGTCCACCCCATGGTCCTCCCATTTCAGACTATCATTAAGGATGCACAAGGGTGGGTGATAAGAAGGGACTGAGGATATTACCCAGTATTCTCCAGGGTACAGGCCTTTCTCTTCTTGGTCATCTGTCTATAGTAGCAGTTAAATGGAGGGATAGGGGTTAAGCTTATACCTACTCCTTAGGTGGCCTGTAGAAGGAGAGGTAATAGGCTTAGTCACCATCCCTAACGTACTGGAAGAGTTGGTAGCACTGACGGGTTCCTGTCTGCCCCTTAGGATAAGGGTACTATCATAACTTCTGGATAATTTCCATGAAAAAAAAAGTGCATTTCTCACACACCAGATCCAGGACTAATATAAACTCCCGGGGGTTTTCATCTGCATGGAATTTTTGCATTTTTAGTCTTCCTGACTCAGGCAAAGTAATCATGTAGAGTGTGTTCTAGGGGAGAAAGTGTAAACAGTGTCAGATACCCAGCATGTACCAGCCTGGGCTGGAGCCTGTAGAGCTCTCCCTCACCGATGAGCCAGGCCCTGCAGAGTAAGTTTATTCTTATTTCACAGAACAGGAAGCACACACTCAGAGACAGCTCTTCACCCGAAACTGCAGTTATTAAATGGAAACTCAACAGAATAGCTCATGTTTTCTCAGCATACAGATATGTGCCGAAGGACCTGTAGCTGGGTTACATAGAGATACCTACTATACAATCCACCAGCAAGACAGGTTTCAGTGTGTCAGGGAGTTAACATAGTTAACAAAGCCAAATAACATGGCAGAATAGCAGGAGGAGCAAATTAGAGGAATTTCAATGGCTGGGAACTAAAGCCGCACAGGCCAGAAAGCTGGAGCTCTGGTGTAGTTCACGCTCTGCCTATGGACCTGCAAGCAGCTCATTCTCCCCTCAGTGCTCATAGCGGTAAGAGAGAAAAATTAAACAACCTACAGGCTGAGTAGCCTTACTCCAAACCCCTGTGGTATGGTTACTCTTGATAATTCACTTGAGATTTTAGAACCACCTCGGAGACTCATCTGGGTGTGAAGGTGTTTCCTGAGAGGTTTAAGTGAGGAGGAAGACCCACACTTCTGTTGGCTGGAACCCGGGACTGGATAAAATGGAGAAATGGCTGAGCACCAGCATTCATAGCATATGGCCAGCGCCATGGTCCTCCCATCATGGACAGAGTCACCCTCACCGCCAAGCCTTCCCTGCCAAGATGGACCTCATGCTCAAACCTCAAGCCCAAATGTAACTTTCCTCCCAACCTTGAGCTGCTTCTGTCAAATGTTTAGTGATTGCAGCAAGAAAAGTAAGCACTGACACAACCCTCACAAGCCCCGGGGTTAGAGCTGGGCTTGGTGGTGCACGCCTGTGATGTCATACTCAAAAGACTGAGACAGGAGGATTGTGAGTTTGAGGCCAACCTGTCTCAAAGAAAGAAAAGAAGGAAAGAAGGATAGAAAAAAGGAAAGGAGAAAAGAGGAGAGGAGACAGAGGGGGAGGGGAAGAGGAGGGGAGGGGAGAGGAGAAAAGAAAAGTCAGGGGAGCAGAGGGAAGGGGAGAGGAGGGAGAAGAGAGGAGAGGAGAGGAGAGAAGAGGAGGGAAGGGAAGGGGAGGGAAGAGGAGGGGAGGGAAGGGAAGGGAAGGAAAGGAAGAAAAGAGGAGAAAAATCTTCAGGTTTGGGAGCAGTTTGGATTTTGAATTTGCAGATTTCCTGACTTGGTATACAGCATTCTAAAATCCCCAAACTCCAAAATCTAAAGCACTTCTGCTCCAAGCCTTTCGGGTAAGGGATATTTAACTTGTCTCATTTACAAAAGCTTTCCAAGCTCAGCTGGTCCGTGGCTGGGCTCAGTCACTGTGTCTTGAGCTCACTCAACCGTTCTGGACATGCTGACGTCGTTTTTGAATCCTCTTCTGACTGGCTGCCACACTTTCGGCTTCAAGTCATGAAAGCTGAAGATGTCCGTTCCCTCCGTTATCGCATGCCTGCCTTCTTTCCCATCATTCGGGTTTCCCTCATCTATCCTTTCCTGCCTCCATCTTTCTGCCAGCTTGCTGCTGCTTTCCGAGTCGTCCCTCAGACTCAGTTCCGCCCCAGCCCGTGGATGCTACCAGAACCATCTTGTTACACGAGCAGGAAGCTATTCTCTCTTCCAAGTCCTCAGTGACCCCAACGCTTACAGCCATCATTCCATCCTCTAAAGCCTCTGGTTCTGGTCCTGGCCTTCCCTTATTATCCACACATGTGCATGGATCTCTGAGCAGGTAAACAGGCTGGAAGGCCCCAGAAGGACTGGCAGGGCAGCCAAGAGTGACCGAATGTAACAGACAACAGTCTAGGCCAGAGCACCATGGAGTTCTTTGCCATTTGGATGGTGATTTATGCTCTGCAAAACAATCCTATTGACTTTTTATAAGATTTTCCCAATCCCCCGTGACCACCAGCCAGCCTGCTACCTCTTGTTTTATAAGTCCCAGAGATGAAATTGCTTCATGATGATCCACCAAGGATTACAACCTAGGTTCCTAAACTCTCAGGTTCAAATGTCTTTTCCCTCTTATGTATTCTTAGATGTCTCCTAAGATCTCCCCAAAGGAAACACCCTCTCCCTAGAAACCCTGCCTCTCCTCCCGAGTACACATGTTGAGATAGTCTCATGAAGCCTAGACTGGCTTCACAGTAGCCAAGACTGACTTTGAACTTCTGATTCTCTTGTCCTCATTTCCAGAGTTCTAGAATCACAGGTGTGCACCTCCAGGACTGATTTTTGTGGTGCTAGCAATAAAACCCAGGGCATGATGCATGCTCGGTAAACATTTTACCAGCAACATTTTTAGTTTATCAAAGGCTTTTTATGTGAATGCTAAACAGCTTGGGGCAAGGCTGCAGGGATGACTCAGTTCCAGCCTCAGTTCTGGAAGTTTCCAGACTAATATGCCTTTGACCTTTGAAAGAGCAGATGTCAAAGCCCCCTCAACACAGGTCTTCCAAATTGCTCTTTGTGAGGAAAGAGCAAGTGGGCAGTTTAACCTCTCTCTGCTCCACCCCTACTCAAGTCACCAGGCTCCTGATGCAAGAGATCTCACAAGGCCCCCAGTGGTACTTCATTCTGGTGTGAAGTCCCCGGCCTGCAGCATAGAGCCTTCCTCCAACTGCCAAGTTGCAGCTGGGCTTGATTGTTCCAAGGTTGTTGAGGTTCAGGAGGACAATGCCAAGGGCATCAAGATGACGTCAGTGAATCAGATGCTGCCCTTCACCTGAAATGGCCTAGGATCCGCTTTAAGAGGACCCTACAGCTGTGCCTTTGCCCTTGGCCCTATCTGGCACAGAAAGTGCCAACCTGGAAGAAGACTGCCCGCCCCCACTGTTTGCAAGTCTAGATGTTCTGTGGATTTACCACAGAAACATAAAGGTCAGAGGTGAGAGGTTGTGGGTTTATTCAGGGAGAAGCTACAGGTCTCACTAATTACTGTGCTCCTGTGTCTCACGCTGTGGAGCATGAAGCCTCAGAGGGAGTGGCACTTTCTCTCCTTTGTGGCCCTAGCATGTGCTGGTAGCCAGGTGAAGTTCAATATAGAGGGTATTCTGACTTTACAGCCAGTAATGCTCCTGTAACCCAAAGTGGGCTCTTTCCATGGTGTCTCTATCAGCGCATTGAGTTGCCTGGGACCTTTCTTGTCTCTGGAATTCTCCAGCCCAGCTTCAGGAAGGTAAGCGTTAGTCCTGGGAGACTGTCAACATCACACACAGAGAGAAACATTATACCCATAGCCAGGCTATTCCTGCTTCCAGCTTCCTTTTGGAAAAAAAGCCAGGGAAGGGTGTCCAATGTGCCACCAGAAGTCTTGAGGACCCACTTTGAGCAGACTTTGCCAGTAGACAGTAGAGAGAGACCTGAGTTATCATTTATCCTGGATTCCCTCACCCTCCAATCACAAAGATACACCTGCCTCCTCCTAGGCTTAATGATTAGCATCAGGGGAGGGGGTCAA